>CAXKVY010001286.1:0-82697 GCA_964058915.1 Tetropium fuscum | reverse complement strand
GAGCATCTCCCGTGACTGCGTTTACGTTAGTTAAATAGGTAGTTCATCAAACCTCTGCTGTAGCGTTAGTAGCCCAATGGTAGAGCGTGTGCCTGCGGTACACGCATTAGTTAAAAATATAAAACCGATATAAATATATATATATATATATATATATATATATATATATATATATATATATATATATATATATATATATATATATATATATATATATATATATATATATATATATATATATATATATATATATATATATATATATATATATATATATATATATATATATATATTTATATTTATATTTATATTTATATTTATATTATATTTATATTTATTTATTAGCTTTGAAATTCTTTGCTATTCATATTTGTTTTGTGAAAAGTAATCTTGGGTTTGTAGCATTTCATTACATAGAGAAATAAGCAAATAGACGAATAAGAGGAAATATATACTTACCAGTGTTATATCTGGACATACATACGGAAATGAACCACTATACACACCGAAACGAACCACTTAGAAGTTGTACAAGTTCTTTCACCTTTATTGAGGATCTTCAGAGCAGTATACGATTTATTTCATTGATCATTTATACTTGAATTTAAAATATTAATACTCCAACACTTGCAGTGACGTTTTATGACATTAGTTTTTGACGGAACTCAAATTCTTAGAATACACAAACCTAGTCTACTATTTATATTTATTCTATTTGAACATATTATATATAAAAGCAGTAGGCATACAGTTATCCAGAAGATGTTAAACTTTAAAATGCATAAAATCTTGTTGAACCTATTGAAAAACAACTACTTTTTCCAACTATATGCTGTAGAATATTGAATTACATATACAATAGAGTTCTGAAGCATTCAAAGAGGGAGTGATACAGAAATTGCTTGCTTATTTTTTTCGAATTTTCGAAGAAACAATTAATACATAAGACCAACAAATGATTTTAGTTTTGACTAAGCAAGCAATTTCTGTATCACTCCCTCTTTGAATGCTTCATTTTAAAGTTTAACATCTTCTGTATAACTGTATGCCTAATGCTTTTATATATAATATGTTCAAATAGAACAAATATAAATAGTAGACTAGGTTTGTTTATTCTAAGAATTTGAGTTCCGTCAAAAACTAATGTCATAAAACGTCACTGCAAGTGTTGGAGTATTAATATTTTAAATTCAAGTATAAATGATCAATGAAATAAATCGTGTACTGCTCTGAAGACGTTTCCCGCTAGCAGATCACGTTTCACAGGAAATAGGAAAAATACATTTTAAACCTGTAAACAGCAACCCGTATCACAATTTTCCTTTATGTCGTGTGTAAGTTTTGCTATTTTTCTTAATTATATCCTTAACTAAACGCTTCGGCCGGTCATTACCTGTAAATATTTTTTTTACCATTCAAAATCCGCCGGTAGGTACTATAAATTATGTTCAAGTTATGGTCACTTGTAGGTAACAGCTATAGGTTTTTTTTAAGAAAACGTGGAAGAGATCAGCTTTATTTTGTAACATAATAGTAATAAATTAACGACAAATTATCCAATAATAATTTTATTTGATTTTTGCAAATGGTCTTGCAGGTTTCATGCGTCTAATTTACGTTGTGTCATGTTAAGAAGTGTATTTATATAAAAATAAGTCTTTATTTGTTGCAACTGTACATGATTTAAACGAAACTAGCACGTAGATATAATGTCATGAACTTATGATTCACTAGAGAATATCTTATCTTTAGACATACAAATTTTATTTGCATTCTACTTTCTGCGTCCGTAAAAACTATAACAATCAACGTTTTTACTAAGATATCCTCAGGACGATATACACAATAACCCTTATACCTAACCTGCTGTATATATAGCATACGTATTAAACGTATTTTGTGATCGCATACGCGTATTTTATGATCGTTAATCTGATACACTCTGTATCTCGAGGGTTATACATTCATTTCAGGTTTAATATTCATGCCACTTCGACCTTAAACTTTTCCAGTGACATTTATTTCTTTATAGAAGTCTGTAATATGTGGATGATTAAATATGCTTAGGGCCTAGCTATTCAGTTTCGCAGAGAATGAAACGAAATATTATCTAAATGAAAAAACGAAAGTCTTTTACAAAGACAGATATCTGCCCTCTATATGTATATTCTATGTAGGATACCTATACACTATTTGTGTAGGTATCTGTGAAATGTGTAGGATACCTACACTATTTCTTCCCTATTAAATCCTTCTCTGTTTTATGGGCGCCAGTTCTATGAACACTAATTTGAATTTTACTAGAAGGATGACTTTAGAGATGAGCACTCTTTAGTCCTAGAGCGGGTCCAATTAGTTCTATTTTAAATTTCTTTGCAAGATTATTTGTAAAATGAAGTTACTTTTTCAAAATAGTGCCTTCTATGGTATTGTAATATTTTATTAAAGTTATTAAATTTTAGTAAACTCAAATTGTATTAGTCTTAAATTGTTTCGTGAAATTTTTAAAAGAACAAGAAATAAGAAGTTGATTGTTTATGACTCCGTTTATTATCATATATGGATAATAAAATAGACAAAATCTTGAAACCACATTTCTACCCTACGACAAACCTCCGTAACTAATATAAATTAGATAGGACCAAGTCCTCTGTCACAATATTTCTTAAAGCTAGCAAAGTTTGAAATTGTTTATTACCTTGATAATTATGTTAATCCTTTGTATCACCAACGCACAGAAACTTATCACCTTTTTGATATCACTGGTAGGTACACGAACTAACAAATAAATGCTGCTGGGCTCTGGTGGTGAATTTCTATTATCCACGTGTATTACCATTTTGCTTTTGGTTAGTCAACGTTACACTTGGTACGAGGCTAAATAATCTCTACTCTCACGTCTGAAGATACTCTATTAGATAATATATAATTATAAATAGACATAGTTTGAAAATTTTTATATTTGATAAATCGTAAAATGACTTCTTGTCTTTTTAATTTTCTGGCTATTTTTGATTTAGTTATTAATATACATCACGAAAAAAAAGTATTAAACAATGTTTTTAATAAAATAGGAAATAAAGAACCTGGTTCCAGATTATAATTTGACTAATCAGAGAGAAACATATAAGGAAAATCACATAAGAAAGTATGGTCTCATTGGTTAAGAATTTTTGATGTTAAAGTAAACAAATGAAACATCTAAATATATATATATATATATATATATATATATATATATATATATATATATATATATATATATATATATATATATATATATATATATATATATATATATATATATTACCATAATTATTTCAGATATCATATATAATTGTGCGCAGCAGGCCATGCTAGCCCCGTACCGATTATCCCTCGTAGAAATGGAAGCTAAAGTATATTGTCTTTGCTGAACCAAGTAATTACTACTAAGTATTTACTACTGTATAATTACTTAAAACTGCAAAAGCTAATGCAACATAAATATGAAGAAATTGGCATAAAAAGATTACCACAGTAAGTTCGAGACTATTTAACAGTATTCAGATTACGACGTAGCAGTGAGAAATGAATTTTTCTTATTTTACCAACGTTCCTGGGTCTTTACGCCTCGCCAGTAATCGTAGGTTGAAAAGTTTTAGCAGACAGTGCGTATTCAGTGAGCTGAAATGCCTTGGGCTCTGAAAATACCTCAAAATACTTCTATTTCAGCCAAACCGCCTTGCAGAATTCCAATAATATACGCACGCTATAATACGTGTCTTGAAGATTGTTTTCCGTAGTAGGCCAGTCAAATAGTAGAGTAGAAATCGCTAATATCGCAAACTAACGGCTAGTTCTGATTTTTTAATATGCTGTTAGGATCACTACCAGTAGTGTATATGTAAGTTTGCATCTTCCAAAGCTAACTTCGTAGCACTCGAAATTTTCAGATTTGAACAACTTTCGTCCCCTAAATGGGGGAAAATTTTACGGGTAAAGTCATAGGGGGAAATGTTATAGCGAATGTAGCTCTAATTTAAGCACAGAATGGCGATTTTTAATTTAGTTATTAATATAATTCGGATTGACCAATTAGATTATAGCCGTTGAAACTATGTGGTATGATGCTCTGTCTCTGACGTCCGTCGGTTTGATAGTTTACTCACAATGCTTAAAAATCCAACATTTTAATTTCTTCAAGCACTGCAAATTTACTTTCATATTTTGACAAACTTTACTATGCGAAACATATACAGATTTAGGCCTATTAATTAGGCCTTACTTGCCAATTAGGCTTATTAATTTTTATATAAAATTTCTTTAAAAGATTATTTGATAAAGGAAGTTAATGATTCATCACAATTGAATTTAATTGTATGCATGACTTTTGTTAAAAATGTTAAATTTTTGTGAAGCTCAGAGTTGTATTAGTTTTTAAAATTATTTCCTGAAATTGCAAAACAACAAAAGAAGAAGTTGTGACTGCATGACTATTTTTATTTAATTTGATTTGGCTATTTTGAAAACAAAATTTAGAACCTTATTCTTATCCTGCGACAAAACCCTACGTAACTTAAATCTAATTACACGAGACCAAGTCCTCTGACAATATTTCGTAATATTAGGAAATTTGGAATTGCTTATTACCTTGTAAAATATGTTAATCCTTTTATGAACTTTCACTAAATGTATTGCTTTCGATTTCACTTATACGCGAGCTACCCTGCTGCTGGGCTCTGGTGGTGGTGGCGGCATCTAGCGGGATATCGCTGCACTGCCTCTGGAATGCTGACTGCCTTTATATTACTCAAATTTATATTACTTGCTGCTGGGCTGTAGTTTTTTACTCTGCTATCACTTTAATCACTGTGAAACTTTCTTCCCTTGTTTGATATATAGACTGCAAATTTTCTTCCACTGGGCTGGGACGCTACCAAGATTTTCCCTTCTTTACTCGTAAAAACGACGAAAACACTTAATCATGCAGTTTACCTGCTTCTAGACCACATACACTGATATTATTGCTTACTTATCACAAATTAATACTTATTATTTAAATTTTCTATTACTTTTTAATAATAAATATAAAATTCATGAGCGTGGCTGTGGCTTCTTTGAACGCCGTAACTAGACTCTTTCCATTGTTGGTAGTTGCTACGGATGCACCGTATTAAAAAACAGATGCAACTTCCTGGTGGTTAACTACTCCTTTCTTGTTCTGTTATTTTGATCTGACCAATCAGATTAATTCATAATATTTGATATATTTAATTTCAATTTAAACTATTACACTTTGATTATCACAATCCTTTAATTTAGATATTAGTGAATGATATGTGATAATTATTAGAATTACTTTTCTATTGTAATTTCACTTGAAACAGATTTTTGTGGCGATTAATTATTTAGTTATAACGATATAATGTTTGGACTAATCATGCGCGTAGCTGGTTGGCGTTCAGCTATACTCTGTTCGTTGGTTATAGGCAAGTGTTTGTTTGTGCTTATACTATAGTTTCTTCGTTAGTTGTAGGCTACTGAATTTAATTCAATTTTTTTAAATTTAATTTAATTTAATTGGTTTTATTTATTGTATTTGATTGCCGACAACGTTGTTTCTGGTAATTTGCCCCTTATCAGTGTAATGCATCTTAGTAGAAAGAAAGAAAATATGAGGGTGCAAGGGCTGCGGAAAGTTAACTCCAGCAACTGTCTAACACATTGCCAAGGATTTAAACGAACGAGGAATTATATTAATCGGCCTCATCAGTGCAGTATAGACTGAAATGATAGAAAAAGTTATATATCTCCAAGTTTTGTGCAAATATATTGGATTTTCAGAAAGGTACTTATAAGAAAAATTAAGTTTGACACTGATCTGTATTTATCAGGTTATTATCAACCTTTTACTGAAGTCATATTTGGCAAATCGATTTATTGTGATATCAGAATTTTACGGGTGCTCGGTGTACAATTCATTATGCAACACCCTGTATATATGCGGCTATAGCAACCTACACAAGAGCCCGTTACAACTTATAAAACTTTACATCATTTCATCTTTCATTGAATTCCCAATATTGTCGTTAAACCCTGGGTATGATCACTACTTATTACATCGATAAAATGTGTAGTTATCAAATGTAAACTATACACCATTAAAAAAATATTTAGTATCCTCCTTCTTGGTCTCGTATATAGGTAATATGAAACACGTATATTTGTGGATCGATGCTTTTATAAAACTATCCGTCAATGTAGTCTATTGAAATATTACAATGATCTTGAGAAGAGAGATCTTACAATGATTACGAGAGAACAAGATTTTATTTTTTTTATATGTAAAAGGGGAGGGGGTGTCTACAAAAAAGGTCTTACAATTTTCTCTGTGAGCCTTACTGTTCATAAGATATCGCAGAGAAACTATTTGCACCCCCTTTTCCAAGATGGCGGCCAGATGGGGTTTTCAACACGGAAAACCGAGTATTATATTCACACTGAACCCAAAAAAAATAAAATATGGTCCTACTCAAAATACAAGGTTCGGCCAAAAATTTGTAACATTTCAATGGACTAATGGTGGAAGGACGTAGGCAAAGACAAATATTATTTTCTGAAAAAGGCTTCTTCTAGCAGTGGTAGTCTGTATATATCGAAGCGAATGTCATTCCAGTATCTATACTCGTAGCTGTTGAAAATGTCCGTTTTAGTTTTGCATACAGTCTATACACTGAGATGAGGATAATATGTTTACTTTCTATGAATTAATTAATTGACTGTTCATCGGTCTGGTAACTACAGAAATTTCAATTTTATAGAATAGCATTTTATTTTGTCCATGATTGGAAAATGTAGAATGAAACATTTCCTGATGATTGATTGCGGCAAAGATTTTTTTTAACTCAGATCAAAGCAAACATTAGTTGCACATAACTAGGTTCGTATATGCTATAATAGCATCGATTTTAAATTTAACGGTGCTGTACAATAGAGCGATGACATACCGGACACAAAGCGGCTTTCTATATAATCTATTGTGCCACTGACAAAAGGAATAAAAATTTAAAACGTCGCGTCGGTCAGCTCTGCTGTAACGTAACAGAAACCTTATTATCGAGATAATTTTGTGATAGAAATTTTATTTTTATTATTATATTTTGTTGAGAGGAACCGAAGCGTTACAATTTCGTAATAAATTGTTTTATTTCTACCATTCCAAGATACTCTATTCTAATAAGTAGAAATAGCTAAGAAATATATATATATATATATATATATATATATATATATATATATATATATATATATATATATATATATATATATATATATATATATATATATATATATATATATATATATATATGTATATGTATAGTTTATACTTAGTTACATTTGTATTTTATGTAATATAATAGGTACATTATCCGGCACCTTTAGATTAGAATTTTTATGGCCAAGCAGTTTTCTTGCATGAGACGTATATGAATTATTCATACTGATGCCAGGAATAGAGACTCCGTCGGCTGAGAAGAATTCATAAGAATGGCTATTACCATAGTGGAGAAAATAGTGGCTATTGTTAAGGATTTATTATCTTATTTACACGGTTCTTCAGCATCAATTGTCTTAATTTAATAAATAAGTAACTAATGAAACATATGTAACGAACATTTTTTTATATAATTAGATAATTATTGTCTTTATGTAGTATAGCTTGATTTTAAAAGAAAATCGCATTAAAAATTGCATTTCTTAAATTGAGTTAGAATACAATCATTTGGTTATTTACATGTATTACTAGGAACATGTATTACTAGGATGAAATTTTCATTTCTCATTTTTTCGCTGTTAGAATCGTATTTTTGAGTTCCGGGGAGCTTGTCTTATTTAACGCACAACCAAGAAGTTAACTCAAATTTGACGTTATGTATTTTCGACAATTTTTGTTCGTTTTGGTCGATTTTTTTTTCAAATTGTAGGTTATTCTCTTAGGAATATCACTGTCTTAGTTGTTTTGGTAAAACTAATGATTTTGATATTATACCAGATGCTATAAAAATGTTGTTTTTTTCCGAAATTTCAAAACGTCCTGTGGGCTATACAAGGTATTGCAAGTTATTGCAATTATAGCCAATTTAAAGCCTCATGTTTTTTCTACATTTTCTTTTTTTATTCATTTGTTTATCTCTGTTACTTCAAGAAATACACCGTTTTGAAGCGCCATATGCTTTTATTCACATGAAATGCATTTATCAGACAACTCAAACAGCTAGCAAGCTATGGAAATCGCAGATTACACGTCATAAACTGACAACTGTGTCATTAGTTTTTTGTTGACAGTCCAGCAATAATTAGTGAATAATGGAACGCCAAACCAGAAATTTAACTCGTGATGAATGTGTTGAGGCAGCTACATTACATGGTGAAGGGTGGAGTTACAACCGCATAGCTGGAAGGTTGGGAGCATCTCACACAACTATAGCGAGAGCAATTCAAAGGTACGCGGAAACAGGAGAACATTCCAGACGGCCCGGTCAAGGTAGATCTCGTGTTACCTCTGCTATCCAGGATCGCTTTTAAGAGTAAATGCTGTAAGACAACGATTTATAACTCCAACATATTTAAGAGCACAACTTCAAGTCGCAGGTGGTCCACTCATATGCGTTCAAACTGTACGCCGACGACTGAGGGAGGCAAATTTAAGACCCAGGATTGCTGCTCGAAGACCCGCATTAACAGTAGATCATCGAAGAGCCAGATTGAATTTTGCCAATGAGCATGTTAATTGGATGGAAGCAGATTGGGAATGTATTCTTTGGACTGATGAGTCAAGGTTCTGTTTGTATAATTGTGACAGACGTAATCGCGTCTACCGAAGACCCGATGAGCGATACAGTCAATGCAATTTCTTACACACAACTTTATATGGAGGTGGATCCGTCATGGTGTGGGGCGGAATATCTTTGACTGGGCGAACGGACTTGGTAACTGTGAATGGAAATCTCAATTCTGACAGATACATCACAGACATTCTTGAAGCACATGTTTTGCCTTATGCCCCCTATATAGGACCCAATTTTTTACTTATGCAAGACAATGCGCGTCTCCACACGAGTCTTATCGTGAGAAATTATCTTGAAGAAGTAGGAATTGATCACATAGACTGGCCAGCCCGTAGCCCCGACCTTAACCCCATTGAACATGTTTGGGATTTTATCGGTCGGCGGTTACGAAGTGAGGGACGACAACCCCAAAATTTACAAGAATTGGAAGGACGCCTAGTCGAATTATGGAATGGCCTAGATCAGAACCTAATCAGAACTTTGGTTTTAAGTATGAACCAAAGATGTCGGGATGTCATTCGCGGAAGGGGTGGAAACACCAGATACTAATTCTCTATTTACTTTTGTTTTGTTTCCTGTTATTCGTTGTTTTATTGATTAAAGCAATCCATTTTTCTATGTATGTTTTTTGAGTCTTTGTCCTTTTAAGACCTTTTTCTCTTCTAAAACACCTTGCATCTCTCAATAAATTATAAGATATCAAGGAACACAGAACGCAAAATGAGGCATTGAACCAGTATAATGAGTAATAAATAATGAGCACTTGACAAAAAAGATAATAAATTTAAATTTTAAAGTTAATAAATTTAATAAAAATCACCTCAAAAATTGGATATTTTATGAAGTAACAGAGATAAACAAATGAATAAAAAAAGAAAATGTAGAAAAAACATGAGGCTTTAAATTGGCTATAATTGCAATAACTTGCAATACCTTGTATAGCCCACAGGACGTTTTGAAATTTCGGAAAAAAACGTAACATTTTTATAGCACCTGGTATAATATCAAAATCATTCGTTTTACCAAAACAACTAAAACAGTGATATTCCTAAGAGAAAAACCTACAATTTGAAAAAAAAATCGACCAAAACGAACAAAAATTGTCGAAAATACATAACGTCAAATTTGAGTTAACTTTTTGGTTGTGCGTTAAATAAGTTGCGCAGTGTAGAATGAAACTTCTTAACACATAAACACATATTCTTGACACACATTCTTAACACATAAACACATTAAAATTTATGTAGGCTATTTATAGGCTATTTTTCTATTTGCACATGGTTAGGCCTAGCATTTTCTTGAGCAAGTTGCCTAGAATATGATATTAACACTAGAACTAAGCGACACTCTATTTTCTTCGCTCGTAGCCTGATGAATAAACAATTAAGACATTGCGGGAAGATATTCATATATTCTTCGCCCCTTTACAAGTAAAAAAATATATGATTATATATAGAGTTATCAAGTAGTCATAATATGTCAATGGTTTTGAAAGCTCCAAAAATTTGAAAATTGAAAACAATTTTTGAATAAAAAAAAAAAGAAAAATCGTCAATTTCTATAAATCGTTCTTTAACACATTTATAAAAATAAAAAACGATAAAAATCGTAAAAAAAATGAGAAAATGTTATTGTGGAAACGGGACATTCCACCTCCATTTTAACGAAATTTGTAAAATGATCACTGCCCGGTACAATAGTTGAAATGAAGGGTTTGAAGATTAAAACATACGAGGTAATAGAAAAAATATTAGGTTTTCATACTCATATATTTACAGAAATATAATTTGTTGGCAACAAATCAACTCAGAATGTTATTTGTGCCCTTAAAAGGATATTAATATATTATAGATACGTCATCATCCTCATTTATGTTTTTAGACACAAAGGCATTTGATACTGTTTTTGATGTTGTTGTCTGAATTGATAGTAATTTCTAGCACGATAATTGCAGATTTTCACGTTTTCAAATGTCGTTCTGAAAGAGATATCTAACAGAACAAGTAAGGAATAGTTAAATATGGCGAATGCGCCGGTATGATTACGATTTGAAAAAAATATTTAAAATAAAACTTTGTAATATAGTTTAAAAATAATATCAAGGATTTTAAAAGAACAGAACATTTACGTTTAAGATTAATAATAATTATAACAACCTAATTTTAAGGCTTAACGTGTGACGTTGATGATGTATGATCATCAGTAGCGGATCTAAGCAACTTTGGGCCTGCTAGTGGGCCCTTTGCCTTCAACACTAATATTTGAAAAATGACAACACAAATTCTGTGTTATTTAATCTGCGTTACTTAATATTTAAGTAAACTCGTAAACACCAGATATAAAATCAAAAATAAATAGTTATAATCGCCCACAAAGATATAGTAGAAGTATTTATCGATCTTAGGCAATTTTTTAGCTTTTTCAAGATTTTTCTGTTTCAATTTACCTTTTTCTGCTCCACTATTATATCCACGCTTATCCATTTTCGACTTATTCCTTTCAGATTTTTTGTTTTTTCTATAAAATGTATATTTTTGACACAAGCTAAAATTAAAATTAAATAAAAATATCAGACGAAAAAAATAATAAGGAGTAGTAGCGAAAACAAGAAGCCTCTTGTTTTTCAACCAAATCCAGTAATACATTGCCCTGCACTGGCGCCCCAAAAATGAAAAAAATATAGAAAAATTAACGAACGCTATTGTTCTAAAGCTTTTCTACTACATTAAGATGCCCATACAGCATAACACAGTTTCATAACAGAGTTTCATAAAAATCGATTAAAACATACTTGTGGTATAGCCATTAAAAGCACCGCACCGCACCGCAAAAACACCGCAAAGTGTAAGTGGATCCACGGCCGAGACGCGCGGATTCCAACCTTGCCAATACCGCACGTTTCTGTTCTGCACCTTTATTACTATTTTTTAATCGACTTAATTTCTTATTTTTACAGTACCTTTTGGCATTGACAGTCCGATGGATCAATAATTTTTGTCAGAAGAAATTTTGAGAGTGACTAGCATGCAAACTTACTAGCATGACATTTTTTCCCTAACACATTCGTAAATCCCAACCAACCTAATTCGTAACCTAGTTGAGATTTAGAAGTTCTGGCTGCATACTTTGTTTTCTACATTAAGTATCCGAATCTGCGAGGAATGTTATATTTTATAATTTATCGCTTGTTTTAGTGGTAATTTTCTTCCATTATTAAAGGCTGCAAAATAGTTTAGGCATAGATATGTTTAAATATTTTTGGTGTGTGGAGTGTGAGACAGTTTTTTTATATTAAAAAATTTAAAATTATCCAATTGTACTCTCTTGCATGAATCAATTTTAAAAATGCTGAAGATAAACCAAAATTCAGGTTATTTTCCGATTTCAGAAAATTAATTGGGTCACCTGAGAATAACTCATAACATTTTTGCTATACTAGGTACTATATATCTCCTGAGAATACACTTACACAATAAAATATAAATGGAACGTGAAGTAGCACAGTTTTATTCATTTCAATTTGTTGTTACATAGGAAGAACGAAAATAATTCGAAAACGTATTTTCCTTCTTGCCCCATATCAGCTATAGGCTATGAGCATAACATAACAATGTCATCCTACCCGCTATAATCATAAAAGTGGATTACCAATATGGAACAATGAAAATATGAAACTGCTACAAAAACCAATAACGGAATACAAAGTTTACAGTAAAAAGAGCTGCCAAACTGAATGGCTTATCTAATCTAATCAATAACAGTGTTTGAATAATCAGTAGATATATAGAATTGCTTTTTTTGCTTTATATGTAGTCGCATATTAGGCCAGGAGCATTACATATTAGTAGTGTTGCACATGAAATGTATATATATATATATATATATATATATATATATATATATATATATATATATATATATATATATATATATATATATATATATATATATATATATATATATATATATATATATATATATATATATGTGTGTGTGTATATATTTATACATATATATGTAATTTTAAAAGTAATTTTGAGGAGCTCACAAGTGAAAGAAATTTTAAAGTCAGGTAAGAAATTATCTAATTCTATTGTAAATATTTGACTTAAGTAAGTACTTTAAAATATTACTATCATAACCTAACTAAGTTTTGGCATGGAACATTTATTAATTAATTTTAGCGCGAAATATAATAATTTTTCTTTTGCGTCAATGCTGAGGTTAAATTTAATTTTATTTGGCACATTTTTTTTACGGGAACGTCTTACATGCTGGCCCCTGACATACTGTGACCCTTTAACTATCATATAATAGCATTGTTATAATATTGAGTGTCTTTTTTTAACCAATTTTGGAGCGATTTTAAAAGTCTGTTAATTTATAAAATTGTTCATATACATTTTTTTTGTACGACCAACCGTTTTCGAGACATAGCCATAAATATAAAAGCACTTTTCTTAATCTGTTAGACTGGAAAATTAAATTGCCATTATTAAAGCCGTTAGAAATTTGTTTATTTATAAAAAAATATATAATAAATAATTAATAACAAAAAATACATTCTTTTCCACACCACGCCTTATGTTTCCTTGTATTCCTCCTCGTCTTCGTCGGGTTCCACTAGCACCTCGATCAACGCATTATCTTCGTCAGACGCTTCCTCTATATCTGTTGGCTCTATGTCTGTTGGCAAAAACTCTTCAGGCTCAAGGTCACTGACGTCTTCGATGTTTTGCAACTCTGTTGACGGGTTCAGGCATGCCTGTCCGTGACACTGACCACAAACTTTGGAGCATGGCAGCCCGACTTTGCTACACCCGCACTGCGCACCACACCCCTCTTTACAATAACATAATATTGAATTTACTAGCTCGTCTGGAGCAGATGGAGTAGTGTTGTTTTCGGCTGTAATGTGTCGTTTTTTTAAATCCCAACCCCATTCTTCGGGTTGTAGATTTTCCACTAGCCAAATCTGTGCTTGGTAGTAGACCCGATAAATATGCTGTCGAGCTGCTTCACTGGTAGGTGGAAGGGATGACAATTAACATTAACAGGTCTACTAAGTCGCGTAGCCTTAATGAATTGGGTGTATCTAAATTTGTCAAGGTTCACTTCATATTTTGGCCATACATAGCTAACAGAAAACGCTTGAAATATTTGAGCCGAGTAAGTCAAAACCGGATGTTTCTCAAACATTATCATAACGTTAAGTTTTCCTCTGTTGAATAGTGCCGATGTAGTGTCGCATCCAATGAGGGCATGCAAAAACAAAATATGTTCTTTGCAAAGACGAATAAATTTGTGTTGATGTAGTCCGTTTGCCAATTTTCTTTAAGAACATTTGTCGGTGATGTGACTGAGGTCCTCCTATTAAGAGAACAAGCAAATCAATGTCTTCTCCAATATTTTTTAAATATTATACCCCCGAGTTCAGGGTTCAACATTTTAGGAGCGTCTTTTTCGATGCTAGATTCCTGATGACATAGTTTCGTCTTAAAACGGTTGAGAAATAATTATAAATCCATTAAAGTATGTGCAGGAGCGTGTATTCTATAATTGACAATTGATGACATCACACGGAAGAACTGTGGCCTTAGGGCTTTAACAGGCATTGGTAAAGGCGATTAAAACGGTATTGGGGATTTTGAAATACGCCGTTATACTTGCATCTATAAATTAGCATAATTTTAAGTCCACGTTTGGGCGCAATTACTGCTTAATTATGTGGAAATTAATTAGTAAAGTTAATTGCCAATTCCTCAAACGCAGAATCCTTCCCTGTGTGCAGGGTATACCTATGAGAAAATCTGGAGCGTGGGCACGGTGGGAAGGGCTATTCGTTCAACGCTAATACTACACCAAGTTAAATCAAACAGCCCGTTTAACTGTCTGTCAATTTTGAGGCGCAGAAAGGGGCGCTAGGAGAAGAGGGCAAATTTACAATCAATTAATTCATTTGAAATGTTTTTACGGCAGGTAGTTCTGGGTATAAAGTAAATGGAAGGAAATGCATGTAGCTACTTGAAAGTCCGTCTGTTTAATTAAGTAATTAAATAATGAAAAAGATCCAAATCCTGCTAGGTAGTTATTTTAATCCGTTCAGTAGAATTGAGATAAATTTATATTATAGGAAAACTCAACTAAAGTGTTTTTTTTAATTTCCTCATTATTTCTCATTCTTTTAATTTTTGAAAAAATGTGTTAAATTTGCAACATATTATCCATGGATGAACCTCTTCTAGTTGCGCATTTTTCTACGACCAGTTAGTTTTTTTCCTTCAGACACCTTCAAAATAAGGCAAGAAATTATGTAAAATAAATACATGTACCCTCCTAATATTAAAAGAAGTTCGTTGCCTTATTTTTTTATAAAAAATAAGAGAACGAGAGGGAACACAAAGAAATCCACTATATCTTAATGTTGATATATCCGACTAACGTTGTTGTTGTACGAGAAATAAAGAGAACTAGCGCGCCATCTTCTTGGCTAAAGATGTGACCTCGATAGGATTCTTTGATCCTGATAGGAGTCTTTTCTTCAGTGTCGTCTGCTTCTTCTCGCATCAGTTGTGCTGAAACATAAGATCGTGAATATCTTATACTTACCCGTTGTCCAGGATCTGGGTCTGTGGCCGCTTGGAGAACTAGCGAGAATAGTATCGATCAACTGATCAATTTCTTTGAACTCGCGGTAGCTTCGCATCGTTTGAAATTTCTGAGGGAATTTGACTATCTTTCAGTTTATGCCGACGAATAATGTCCCACAGCTTAAATCAAGGTCGATCTCTTGTCTCTAGTCTTCATGATTTTAATATACAGACTGTAGGTCTTTCATCTGTCAGTAAAGTTTGTATGTGCATTAATTTGACTAGTGCGGTACTAATTTGATTCGTATGGTTTCTAACTACGATGTAACGGCCAACTTTCAAGGTTCGGATAGTAGGTATATATTATGTACCTGGAGGGGGCTGGAACCTTTGATGTGACGATAGCATCGACGACGATGACGACTGAATTTCCTTGAACATAAAACACTTATACATCGCTAACTAAGTTGGCATCATCCCGAAATTATTGTAACTAATCTTAAACTAAAAAACTACCCTATTTTATTTTCATGGTTTAGTGAACCGCTATGAGAAATGTCACTGTTCAACGAACTATTGTCAATAACACATAAAGCGGACTGTACGGGATACGTCCTTTGTCACTATTCATACTATTTTTATATTTTCTAATTTCTGTGCTCTCAGATGTACTGAACTGCCAACACAAGACTTATATTCTTATTCATATTCTCTTTAAATCTGGCTTTAATTGATGGTTTTGTTTGCCCAACATGTTTTTCATTACAATCATTACAACTAATTTCATAAATTCCTAACCATTAATTTTATCCTTTCAATTTTATCCTTTGAATGGCTTAAAAGCTGTGAGTAAGGTGTTCAGAAACTTGGGTAAAACAGTCATTCATTCATCGGTTAACAAATATAAGAAGTTCTAGGCGATCCAAAGGATAACGTTTATCCAAATGAAAGGTCGGAAATTTATGAAATTAGTTATAATGATTGCAATCAAAAATATGTTGGGCAAACGAGGCAGTCAATTAAAACTAGGTATAAAGAGCATATGGCTCATCTGAAACATGGAAGAACAGATAAATCTAGTGTTGCCCAATATGCATTTGAGAACAATCATAACATAGATATTGGTAACATAAAATTAGTTATAAATGTAACCAATAGTAGGCAGTTGGATGCATTTGAGAGCATAGAAATGAAAATGTAAAAATAGTATGAATAGTTTCCGGTATAGAATCCCGAATAGCTTCTCTCTCGCGTTACATTACAATAGTTAGTTAAACCCTGACAATTTTCGTCGGGGTTCACAGAGCCATGAAAACCATTTAGATATAACTAGGGTAGTTTTTTAGTTTAAGATTATTTTTAATTATCTCCGAATTATGTCAACTTCAGTCGTCGTCAGTGCAAACAAGTTAGTTGTGCTAAAGATATAGACTACAAAAGATATATAAGATAATGAATTACGTGAATTTTAATTACGCCTCAGCTCTTGATTACAATTATTTAATTGAACAAATTGTGCATTAAATTTATACGAAATTTCTGATATACTTATTACTATTTCCCGGGAGACAACGGACTGCTTATAAAGGAATAGATTTAAGAACCGTAGGAATTTACCACGTGCTTAGAATCTGTACTTAAAATATGCAAATGGTATGGTGAAAGTAATTTTAGAACACTTAAATTTTCAGGTCAAGTATTATTTCCATCGAAAGAGTTATGTTTTATTAATCAGTTTTGCCGCAAAGAGCTATATTATGCCTAAAATAGAGGATTTTCATTCTGCACTTTAAAACTAATTTAAATATTTTTTCAGTCGTTTATTATGAATAATAATTGAATGCAATTAAGGAGAGATGGCTTAAATTTAACAGGTTTTAGTTTGATTTTTTTTTTGACCTCGCAAATTTATCTAAAACATTTTCCGGAGGTTACTACCAGTAGTCAATAGCCGTTAACTACCAGTTAGCTAAATAACTTAACCTTTTAAGTTAACATATTATGGTGTAAAATTTAGAATATACTGAGTCTCAGAATGTTTTTGCGTTACAAAATATTCAGTATAACGAGGAATCACTTTTTGAGTGACGGCTTACCTTATAATACCATTACTGTTTATAACATCGAAATATGAGACATACAAAATTTTCAAAGAATACCCACAATTGCCGCAATGGGAGATCGGGGCAGTATAACTTTTCTTACTGCAAGCTAAAATCGTCGCTATAAAGGCGCTTTCATTCAACAAGTTGTTATGTTTTGATAGAATACTAATAACTAATTCATTTTAACACAAAACCCATCAAAATAATACACTAAATTAAAGAAGGTTACTACCTGGTGCTGTTGCCGAATAGAGAACAGTCCAGTAGTGTAAGAGATATCTACGTAAGAAGGAGCGTTCAAGGTCACAGCTCTAGGTGCTGTATGCGAACGCTAAGATATGATAGATACATTGGCATGGTATAGGACATGGCCAGACATCGCGAAGAGTCCTATATAGCCCACGGATTGCTGCTTTGCGTACAAAACGCGTTCGAATTAACGTGTATATCATCTGGGCACTATTTGGCAGGTCTGCTGCATGCTAATTGCAGTAAAACTTAGTCCGTTTTCTCTTGTACGTCTTTTCTATCGTGTAGGAGATATCTACGTAAGAAGGAGCATTCAAGGTCACAACTCTAGGTGCTGTATGCGAACGCTAAGATATGATAGTTACATTGGCATGGTATAGGACATGGATAGGCATTTCGAAGTGTCCTCAATAACCCACGGATTGCTGCTTTGCATACAAAATAAATATATGTACAGTAAATAAAAAACTAGTAGTACTGTAGCTACATAAATCGCATTTTTGTCACTTTTTTGGATTTTGACTATTTTACAGCGCTCTCTAGCGGCGGAACGATCGGCCATACAAATAAAAAAACATGGGTGTGTGCTTGTGACCACACGATAGAAGTGAAAACTTCTATTTTTCGAATTTTAAAATATATACTGTAACCGTCCGCCCGTACTACCACAACCCGCAATACACCCGTTAATATACACTGTTAATATACGTTGGCACCCGTTAATATACGTTGGCCGTACACGCCCGTGACACAGATGCTTCAGGCAACCGGCGCTAGATGCGGCCCCACTGTATGTCGCTCCAAAATACCTACTCATAGTTAGCAAGTATTGCGACGGACCACCACTTCGGCAGTCGATTCGATTCAATCCGAGAGGAAAACAATTGGACGGTAACCCGACCAGACGGAACCTCCTGATATATCGTTTTCTGATTCTGTTTTTTGATTGTATTGTATTTTCTTTTACTTAGGAAACAATAAATATATATTTCTCCCTTAACAGGTATTATTATTTTAAATAAAAGTGCTGAGCGCGCCTAAAGAAGTTTTCACTTCAAAAATATGCCTGTTATAATACCTATATCATTACATTTATGTTATATAATGGATTAGTTCGGTGAATCTCCAAAAGATAATATCGATATTTTTATATAAAATTATTTATTCTTATCTCTGTACCTATGAAGTAATATTAGTTACAAAATAAACAATAATATTTTTGAATTATATTGTGGAATTTTTTTCTGATTAGACGTCTTCACTGCTTTATATTCTAAGAATGAAACACTAGGCCTATGGAAACTAAAATATGCTGTAAATACTTTGAATTCAAGTTTATCTCGTTTAGTCAAGCGTTACATAGCCGAGCGTGACGCGTGACGCGTGACGGCCCAGTCTCAATCAACACCCACAAATATAAAAGTGCTGAGCGCGCCTAAAGAAATTTTCACTTCAAAAATAAAATCCATCAAAAATGTAGAAAATTCTGTCTACTTCAATTTTGTATAGGGTATTATTTTCGATAAAACGCATAGTTTTGGAGATATAGACAAGAAACCGAAAAAGGTGCAAACATTTTGAATTTTTTGTAAAAAAAAGGAGGTGTCAGACAAAATTTCTGTCAGTAAAGTTCAGGTTCGTGTTCAGCGACCCAAAAAACAAAAAGGGTGAGACTATGGCAAAACTTTCCCCTATTTTCCTTTCCTTTTCCTAACATGCTTAGCGTATTATGTTTAAAATTAAACATTTATATGAATGAACTCGTGAATAAAACCTTATACCTAACCTAAAAAAACTCTAATGGGGTCTCTAGAAAACATACTAAAGCGGATATTGACAGTTATATATTTCAAATCAACACGAAATTCCTCTGAAAAACTGTATGACAAACTTCACGTTTTCAAAAAAAAAATAATAATAATAATGTCATACTATGAAACATATAAGACAAGGACAGGCTACAAGGATTCAACTCGAGCAGGAATCATTTTGTAGTACGGGTAATAAACTGGATAACTTACTTATATCTAACTACTTCAAATTTATAAAAATTACTTATAAGCACCCGCACTATATTTATTGAGTACCTAGTATTTTTATTGAGCCGTTATTACTCTCTTTCGTTTACAAACAGACAGGTTACATCAAATGCTACAAAAAATTTCTACGAAATACCCTCGTCTCCATTTCCTCGAAATAGAGCCTACATGCATGAATATAGATGTGCATACCATTTAATGGTTATTTCCGGTTAAATCTCGGGTGTGTTCAATATACAATCCCCGCCATCAGCAATACAGCACCGGAAGGCTCGGTCTACGTATATTAGTTTTTGCACTATATGGAAATGTTGACTTCCGCACATACTCATTTCTGCTGTCCGTAAGGCACGACCATATTTATTCTTGTTAAAGTGTGCAGAGCAACATAAAGCTAACCTACACCACATTCGAAAGCCCCTGGCCAAATTAAATTGGCATGTTTGTGTACATCGACCGCAGTTTTCGTATTCAGTTTCGCTTTTAAAGCTCTCAGTTGACTGTTTTCCCCAATAAAGTAAACGGATAGATCGCCTACAGTATTGTACACTATGGAATATATCTAATTTATATTTTATGTAAGTATTATAGGATTATAATTTAATTTTGTAAGTAAAATCGCATGTACTTAGTATTATTTCCATGATTTTAACCAATAATAATCATATTAGATTATGGTATCATTGGAAAGCCCATTAAATAGGCTTTCAAGTTATGTATTCACATACAGGGTGTTCCATTTGAAAAAATGAGTCTAAGCCATTTAAAAATGGTGTGGTTGATTCTGAACATTCCGTATATTTTAAACTATTGCCAATGCAAATTTTCGTACATACCATACTTGCATATTGAATTTTTTAAATGAAGCTCTAACAATACAATTTGTATGATTTTTTTAGTATATATGATTCTTCCCTGATTTTAATTGAAAATCCGAAATATCCCCGTGAAGCCCTCAAAGGGCATATTCTAAAAATAAAAAATATAGAGGGTGGTCCATTTAAAATAATACCCGAAATCGTGACCTCGGTTGTATGGTAGATGCTGTAGACTCAAAAACAATT
Source organism: Tetropium fuscum (assembly GCA_964058915.1). Lineage (NCBI taxonomy): Eukaryota > Metazoa > Arthropoda > Insecta > Coleoptera > Cerambycidae > Tetropium > Tetropium fuscum. The sequence continues at coordinate 61,819 of CAXKVY010001286.1, read as the reverse complement.
TTAGTGTGGTCATTATAGACAAAACTATTTCTCTTAATGTTTTACCTTAATCTCTATTGGTCTAGTAGCTACAGTCCGAGCAGTTTTTTTTGTGAAAAGAAATCTTGGGTTTGCAGCAATTCATTACATAGAGAAATAAGCAAATAGATGACGCACTTACCAGTTGTAGGTATATCTGAATACTTAGAAGTTGTACAAGTTATTTCACCTTAGTCAGTGAAATCTGGTATTAGCAACATGAAGCACCCCCTCATTATGCAGTAAATGTCCGTCCCTATTTACAAGAGGTGTTCCCCGGTTGGTGAATTGGTCGAAGAGGGCTCATGGAATGGCCTGCTCGATCGCTTGATTTAACCCCATTGGATTTTTTCCTTTGGTGTTACTTGCAAAGCAAAGTTTACTTCCCAAAACCGAAAAATCTGGAAGAACTGAAGGAACGAATACGGCACCACATAAGAGCAGGGTATCCGATTGTTTTAAATAATGTGTGGGCAGAAACATTCGATCGATTAGAGTTGTGCTTAAGATAGAACGGTCGCAATTTCGGTCATTTAATTTAGATTAATATTTATTTATACCTACTATTATTTTTCCTATTCTCCTATTTTTTTCATCTATTATTTGCTTTGTCCTTTGTTTCTTACTACGTTTTACTCTTAGTTTTCTTGAGTTAAATTGTTCATTGTGTACTGTATTCTTATTAATATTTTTCTCGTATTAAATTAAATGTGTTTAGGAACAATATTGCGTCTTCCAATTGTTATTTTCCATGCAGAAGTATGGTATTTTTGTTTTTATATTTTTTAAGAAACTAGGTATACAAATAGCTCTAAATAAAGTGTTTACCGTAACAAAATTTACATATGTTTATAAATTCAGAGTTTAATACATATTTTGAGGTTCTTTTAAAACACAATGACCCTGACCATCCCATAAATTACCGTTATGAGACTTCACTGGTATAGACTGTGTTAGTTACCAGGCTTTGCAACCTGCGTTTTAAAAACTTCGTACATTACGATTATATGCTGGGGCTGACTCATGGATAGACTTACTTGTTGGGTTAAAGTGGGAAGTTATTTCTACTACTTTGTATTTATTGATAAATAATAGGAAGAGAGATAACGAAAATTAAACAAAAGACCCCACACAAAATAAACTAGATTTAAGGCTTCTTGTGGCAAACTAGAAATATATAAAAAACTAAAGAAAAATAACAATAAAAAAATTGCACTCTCGTCAATATTATAATAAACAACGCGAACAATTTAATATTAGGATATAGGCCCAAAGTATCAACTATGATGCCGTTTCTCTCTAGTAAACGATTGATTTCATAAAAATATGTTTTAATGAGAAAATATAATGAGAAAACAGTTGTGTCACAAATACTGCGTCAAACCTATGGGTCAAATCTATGGGTCCGAAGAGGTTGTAAATATGTTCCTTTATAAAATTGTGTATATCCTTTAATATTGGAAATTTAATGAATCAAAAAAGATACCCTGAGAGAAGGTGAATCCAGAGGTCCATACCGGGTACTGTAAAAGGTCTGGGTGTTACAAATTTAAACAATAAAAATGTCATATTTTATACACGTTAAATGGACATGAAGGTACACATAATGACTTAACATATTAATCTTGACGAGGGTTGATCTGGATCACCTTCTGTGTGAATCCAACAATATCCTTGAACGTGAACTTGAACATGAGTGTGGCAATATACCTATATTAATATGTCCGTCATTTAATAAGAAAGTTTATATTGGATAGGGCTGGAACCTTTGATGTAACTACAATGACCACTGAAATAATAAAAAATGTCCTCAAATCATGTAACCTTATTACTCCACCTGTTAAGAATAGGTTACGTGTATCTAACCCTGCTGTACCTAGATTGTATTTTCTACCAAAAATTCATAAGCCAGGGAAGTTGGTGCGTCCAATAGTATCGTCTATTAGATCTCCGACTTACCACTTATCAAAATGGTTGACTAAGGAATTATTTGAAAGTTTGCCCATTGCACAGCCTAGGTTTTCAGTTAAAAATTCGGATGAGTTCATTGATAAGGTCAAGAATATTCAATTGCAAGAGGGTGAAATTTTGATTTCCTTTGATGTTTGTTCATTATTTCCTAGTGTACCAATTCCACAGACCTTGGACTATCTTGAGGATTTACTCGAATTAAACAACTATGGAAAAGAAGTAATAGAAGAATATATAAACCTCACAAAACTTTGTATGAAACAAAATTGATTCCGTTTCAATGACCAGTTCTATGAACAACATGAAGGAACCGTAATGGGTAACTGTTTATCGCCTTTCATTGCTAATGTCTTCATGAGTCGTTTTGAAACTGAAGCAAAAGAAGAATTTGAGTATTTTCCTAGGATTTGGTTTAGGTATGTGGATGACATTTTTGCCGTGTTTGACACTAAGATTGCGGATGTAGAAAACTTCATTTCCAAATTAAATAGTCGTTTAACTTCTGTAAAGTTTACATATGAGCTAGGAAATAATGGAAAACTTCCATTTTTAGATATATTAGTAATTAAAAGTGACAATAGGTTAGAATTTGATATATATAGAAAATATACCAGCACGATCAGATATATCCCTAATGACTCTCACCACTGCTATCAACATAAAATGGCAAGTTTTAATTTTCTTGTCCATCGTTTACTAAGTTTCCCTCTCAGTAATGAGAGGTTTGAAAAAGAAAAAGTATTAATTAAAGATATAGCTGTGAGTAATGGTTATCCTAGAGATATAGTTGAAAAACTAATTAGGAAGCGTAAATTTAAGGACACACTTCGTAATTCTACGACCTTTCAAAAGGATATAGAGACTCCAAAATATGTATCCATCCCGTACGAACCGCGGTTTACTCGTGGTTTGAGTAAGGTCTTCAAAAACGTGGGTATAACAGCGATTCATTCGTCGAGTAATAAATTACAACAACTTTTAGACAATCCAAAGGATAAAATTGTTCCAAAGGAAAGGTCTGGGATTTACGAAATTAGTTGTAATGATTGTGATCGAAAATATGTTGGACAAACGAGACGATCAATTAACACCAGATTTAAAGAGCATATGGCTCATCTAAAATATGGAAGAACAGATAAGTCTAGTGTTGCACAACATGCTTTTGACAACAATCATAGAATAGTAATTTAAGATTAGTTAGAAATGTGATCAATAATAGACAGTTGGATGCATTTAAGAGCATAGACATTGTAAAATGTAAAAGTAGTATGAATAGCGACAAGGGACCTATACCTTATAGCCCGCTTTACGCGTTGCTTAGCAACCGATCATTGAAGCGTGATTAGTTACGCGTAAATTTCACGGTGATATCATACCGTATAGCCCGCTTTACGCGTTGCTTAGCAACCGATCATTGAATCGTGATTAGTCACGCGTAAATTTCACGGTGATATCATTAGTGACGTCACCCTGAAAATAGTACAAATATGGTAGATTTTGTAGTTTAAGATTAGTTTTAATCGTCTCCGGATGATGCCAACTTGGTTGGCGAAACCCACGTCGAGCGAAGTGAAAGTGTTTTGGTGTTTGTGGAAACTACTGGATTATAATTTGAAAACTTAACGAGGTTATGATCGTTGCAAATATCCCTTTTGATTAAGTGCCTTATCTATAAGGCATGTGATTTAATTAGGAATTTATCAATAGCTATGCTATGTCGAAACCAATTGGCACTACCTTTTATCGTTAATAATTATTAAGTCTGGCCACCCTTGAATAAAATGATACAGCAAAATGATTTCCAGCAAAAGTATCAACTAAAGGTCAGAGTTCATGTAACTCCTACGTTTAGGTAACTAAAGAATGCGATTTTCTCCGTTCAATTACCTTTCCTCATTAACAGCAATTACGCTGAATCACAGACTTTCCTTTTCTGCTAATCCTTGCGTGTACAGCTAGAACGCAAAAATGGAAACGTTTTCTCGAAGAGAGTTTACAACTTTTTCTTCTATTAGCCTACACCGTTAATACGTTCCACCCTACGAGGATATTCAGCTCAATATTTCCGATATTTTCTTTTGTTCCTGACAAAAGCTATAAAGATAATTATTACAAAATGTTTATTTTGTTTGTAGTTTCATAGTTAATTTGTGTAATTGGAGTCATTTGAGGTAAGGTATTTATGAAAAAATTATAAAAATATAAAATAATAAGTCATAAAAATTATAAAACATAAGTCATATAAAAATTATAAAACATGATATGTTGTAATTGAGAGAGCCGGCCTTACTAGATGAAAATCCACGTCATATATTGTTATGTCTGTCTAAAAAATCTGGAAAATGAATAAAACATTGACCATGGAAGGTCCAAAAACAACCATTCAAGGTTCTAATTTAAGTTTCTGGCCATTTAGTGTCGGAAGAACCATTTAATAGTTTGAGCATTTAAGGCAAATACCAATTTAAGGTTCTGAATATTTAAGGTATATAAAAATTTAAGGTTCTGACAGTGTATACTGATCGTTTAAGGTCATAATCATTTCTAAATATTTAATTAGAAATGAGACAAATTAAAGGCCCTGGCAACCATTTAACCATTAAAGGTCCTGGCAACCATTTAAGGTTCTAATTTAAGTTTCTGACCATTTAAGGTCTAAATAATTTATACTGACCATATAAGGTCCTAATCAGTTTTAGATTTTTAGATTTTAATGGTAGGTTACTTATTGCTAAGTTCTTAATTGCGTTTATTTCAGAATTTTGGCCAGTACCCTAACTGCTCATATGCTCCGACTTTCGTAACATGTATTCTATTATGTAATCGTTTACATACGGAACGATTATTCGCTATTATTTTTACAATTGCATACGGTCCTAAAAATGATTTACACCTCTGGTGTTTTCTATACTACGAGACCTTATCACCATTCTTGCGAACTGCTTCCAGTCTCTTCTCTTTGATGGTTTGTTCTTGCCTTTTTCTGTTTTGTTTTATATTTTCATTAGCTTTTACCTGCATGGCTTCAAGTTCTGAGGGCTTCGCATATGGTAGTTGTTCCTCAGCAGGCACACCTTGTTTTCCTCCAAGCATTAAAGCATTAGGTGTATAACTCGTTGCTGAACCCCCGGTTTCCTCAAGCACCGCCTCAATCTGTGGTATAATAGTCGTCCATCTGCTTTCCTATCTACTATTTAACACACTCTTCATAAGATTAAATAAGGTTCCTAAAACGCACTCTACTTGTCCGTTACTCTTTGGAACTCCCATTGTTATGAGATGCTCGACACTTTGTACCTCCAAACATGCTTTAAATATTAACGCTGTAAAGTCTCTTGTTCTATTGATCACTATTTTCTTAGCGTTTTCAATTTTCATAAAGGGTCCACTTAATTCAGTAATTGAAGACCCCGTTGTTTTATTTTTTATGGGGGTGAAACTGCAATATTTTTAAAAGGCGGCAATAGCCACTAAGATTTCAGTACAAGCATCGGTTTTCACGATTGGCACTGCATGGTCAATATGCCACAGGTCAAGTGGTTTAATTACCTTTCTCATCTTTGAGAGAATCCAGATTTATGACCGGTATGTGCTTTTCACATACTTTAGTACCCCGTATTTACTGCAGCAATCCGCGGAATATTACCTAAAATCTGTACGTTTTGTGCCATTGTCTACTGCCTGATTTCTGAACTAAAGTTTATCAGTCAGTATAATTACAAAATATAGGAGATTATATCACATTGAATATGTTGAAATAAAAAAAAATTGCTTTGGAAGTGCTACTCATATTATTTATGTTTCTTCCTCTTCCCCAAGCTGTTAAACATTCCAGACATACCTATCTCAGTTCTAAGAGGAAACTGGATAACACAGAAGTTATTCTCGTCATTGAGATGTCGCAGACTGTAAGTGATACAAAGATATCATAGCTGGGAAAAGTTATATAAGGATGGGAGATGCTCAAACAAGCCACCTTGCGTGTTCCCACTCCTATTATGTTTTTTGAGATTTGAAGCACGTATACATACTGGCGAAATTTATTTATATTTTATTACTGGACAGTGGTATTTAATTTATCATTTGGTTCAGTACCGATCTAATTTAGTAGTTTATTTGTAATGCATCCGGACTTGTAAAATTTCAGTTCCCGGTAAGATAGTTCTGGATACGCTACAGGGTGTAGGGTGTTTCTTTCAATTAAATGGTGCCGACGAGCGACTAGTAAACAGCCTATGTGAGTCAAACTTTACGGGGCAGCGAGTTAACCCGCACAGCTCAGTTATGACAAGAAAGAAAAGCGGGACGCTGGACGCTTTTGGGTCATATGGAATATTGCATTTTTAACTTTTCTGAGGCACAAAATGTTCTCTGATATAATATTAAAAGAACACTTTTTTGTATAAAATTGAATTCCTACAATGTTCTTGATATTTCTTATGGTAAAATTGAAAATGAAAAAGTTATAATTAAAAATAGACTAAAATTTTCAAGAAAAATATCATTTATACGGTTATCATTTTTCTAGTGATTTTATTGTCAAAACACCTCAGACCTACAAGGAACTACCGGAAAAATATATTGTTGCTATTTAAAAAAATTATCGATGACGATAACTATATATCGATAATTCTCGATGACGTATATTACATAAAAATAAGCAGAATTAAAAATAAAAAAAAGTTTTCCAGACTTTTAGATAATGAAACGTCAGCCTTAAGAAATATTGAATTTATCCGTCACTTTTCTAAGGCACTGTATAGGTATTTTTTACATCATAGTCAAAAAAAAAATATTAGGTATAATATTTCAGTAACGTAATTCTGTTTATTTTGTTTTAAATGTAGATGACGTTACGGTTTCAATGTGTTTTAAAAAAGTTAATATGGGATAAAATATTACGCCGATGTCTTTTATGTACTCACGCCTGTAGAGATAGATTTAATTTATAGTTGAGAATAATACAGGTAGTTTCTTTTTCCTATAGAATGCCATTACATTGCATTTAGATGCGTTTAATGGCAGGTTGTTATGTGCGCACCAGTGGTTTATTCTGTTAAGGCAGTTTGGTAATACCCACAGTCACTAGATCTATTGACTTCATACAATAATTTCAGATCATCTGCATAAATTAAATAATGTATCTGCAAGTCAGACACAATGTCATTTACAAACATGACAAGGAGAAAGAGCCCAAGCGTCGAACCTTGTGGCACTCCAGAGATTAGCTGAAATTTCTCAGACTTGTAATCACGGTATGCACAAATTTGTTATTTGTTTTGCAAGTATGAATGGAACAGGTGTATCAGTGGATTAGATAGGCCAAAAATATTCAACTCATCCAACAGGGTAACGTGGTCAAGTCTGTCGAAAGCTTTAGTAAAGCCGGTGCAGATGATAACAACCTGAATCAACTGGTCTAATTTCTCGCTAATAAATTGGGTTTTGCGGACAAGATTCGTTGTTGTTGACCTTCCCTTCATAAAACCGTGTTGCTCGGAAGAAACCATACCAGACACGGAACTGTACAGTACATTGTGCAGTAAAATTTCCATGACGTTAGACAAGTTACAGATTATGGTTATCGGTCTATAAGAGCTAGTTCATTCTTATTGCCCTTTTTATGCAATTTTTATAACAGGGCATATCCGTGACAATATACAAGAATCGGGGAAACATTTTTTAATATTAGGTTAAAAATAATTGTTAGTGGGGCAGTGAAAACAGATGCACAATCCTCAATCAGAAACGCCGGTATTAAGTTGGACTCCATAGTTAAATTTGTCTTAATTCTCCTTATCGCAGTGGTCTTCTTATTGCGTAAATCCTGTAATATTTATGGTACTGGCATTTTGGTATGGTAAAATATGGTGATGAGCATTCGGATGTGTATAAGATTCGGGGAAAAAGTTCGCAAAGCTATTAATTATTGCTTGCGGATCTTCAATAGTTTGATCGTTGTATGTAATAACTGAAGGTATGGATGAAATATTAATTTTGAATTCAGAAACGACCAAAACATTTTTGGGTTAGTTCTTATATTATTTTCTATAATCTGTAGATATCTTATGAGACATGCTAACATCTAATTTTATTTGAGATGTTAGATCTTTGACATCTATATTCAAGACATCTATATCACCAATCGATTTATACTTTTTTAATGCTTTTCCTTTCAGATTTATTTTAAAGATAATTTGGCCATTAAACCACGGTGGATATATTTTGGAGCATGGTTTCTTTTAGGGGATATGTTCAAAAATATTGTTCAGCGTATCATTAAGAGCATCTACTATCACATATGGATCGGTGTGAGTATTAAGAAAAGTCAGTTTTGGAAATTTCCTCATAATGTTCTGTAAAATTCGCTTTTCTCAAATTACAGTCTACACGCGCTTTTATATGAAATGTTTCTTTTCTGGAAATTACTATAATTTCAACAGCAAAAGCGGTAACGATCTTCTGTAAGAAGAGCATCAGAAGCCGTCTCCACTGTGCAATTTGTATTGGTTAATATACTAAGTCTAGAAATCTGCCTTGCGTACAGTATTACACTGTTTCAAACCATAGAAGTTTTGGAGGTGTTGTGGTAGTTCAAATCTAGGAGTTGCTGTATTTTCGGTAGAACAGGTTCAAATATTCGGGAATATTAAAGTCACCAACTAACAGAATATCTGAATCGTAGAACTGATGGTGGGGGAGTGTATTATAATAATATAAATCCAGTGGTAGTTAATTTTAACTTTAACTATTAAGATTACAATATGTTTAATATCATTTAATATCAGAATACTTATACTTAATACTTAATATTTACGTTCAATATTATTTACAAATATATCTAAAGGATCAAGACTAATTTATTGTACATGCATTAGAAATGGGTTGTATAGGTACCTAATGGTCTCCTAGTATTTAAATCAGGTACCAAATATGGTGGTTATCATTCAGAAATTTTATTCAAAAACAAGAAAAAGGTAAGTGGTTGGAAGAAAAATTAATTCCAAATGTATCTGCTTGCAACTTCATTGTAATAACAGATAACCCCTTACCATAAAGTTCAGGTTAATCGAGCTTCTATATCACACTCTCAGGGCGGAGAAAAAATTCAACCAAGTGCCTTGAAACCTGAATTATATGAATTGATTAAAAATAATAAAGAACAATATGTAAGATACAAATTTGTTAAGATGTTACATGCACATGGTCACACTGCTTTGCGTTTCCAGCCGTTATATCCAGATTAAAACCCCAGTGAGTTCATTTGGCTACAGTTAAAAACAACATATCCCAAATAAATTTAACATTTAAACTAAATGATGTCAAACGTTTAAGGGAAGAAGAATTTAATAAAATAAGTGAACCCACTAATTATAAACTTGAATGAGTCTAGTGATGACAGCAACATTGATTTATACTCGGACAATGACGACAGTTGTTGACTCCTACATTATACATCACAACAGTATATTGTTATTACTATTTCTATTGCTTCACAGTAAGCAGAATTGTGTGCTGTTGCAATATAATATGTAAAATATATGTATTAGATACTGTATACTTATTTTTATTTACCATTTTTAAAAATACATTAGCTATATTACCAAGTAATATAAGTTTCATTACTTTTTAAGACATACAAAATTATGATGGGTATAATATACATATTAGTAGTTTGTTATTTTAAAACACCAAGAGGTAAAATCATATTAATAGGTGAAAAATTTGATTCGTTTATTATATTAACACATCTTCCACGAACGAGTCCTATGACTATTTGTTTTACCAATAGCAATAATTGGAAGCATACCTTAAGTTCACAACGAGACGCCACCATATTTTCCACCAGATTTTCCACCAATTGCGATTGCTGTATTTTCCTAATAGTGTTATATTATATTCCTCTTGGGAGGCTCGAGCCCCCAAGCCTCTCTGAAGCAGCCACCACTGGACTATACCGACCAACTGTTCAATTTTAGATAGCCATAATTTTTCAAACAATCTTAAATTAATATACGCCACTGGCCACTGACTTTCATAATTTTATATTCTCTTGCAGGAAGGTTAACTTATAGCATATCCAAATTTCATAGCTGTTGAAGGAATATTGAGAAAAGTATTTAGAGATTCTGAAGCATGCTATTTATTTAGGACCACAGTGCCTATATTTAATGAAGAAGGTAAATTTATGTTAAGCTGAGAAAATATAATCCTGTAAATTAGTGACTACAAGGGACCGCATATATCTGGTTATGTATATACACGCCAACAGAGACGCGCAATTAAATTTGAACAATAGGAAGTAATTATATCACTATATTGCATATATCCCAATTCAAATAAATTGGTTCGACGATTTCGGCCTATCGCACATGTTGATTACCGTCTGTGGCGCCGACGCAAGTCCCGGAGACCGCTCTGAACAGCTCCGGGAACAGTCAAAGATTCGCAGCCAACCTGTTGGTCGAGTGGTGGTGAGTTCAGCTAATGATTATCTTCTGACATCTAGTCTCGTTGTCTCTTTCAGAGCTCTTCATAAACGGTGAGTCAGCTCAGTTTTCAATGTGTCTTACTCTCTTTCACGACTTCAGATATTTTATCTGGCGTATTTAGTTTGATAAATGTTTGTCTGTTACGTTGCGCACTTAAAGGGGAGAGCAACAAGCTAGTGAAGTTTAGCCATGTGAAGGAACTTATTCCCTATATTTAATATTACTATTTAGAAGGTGAAGAGGAAATTTCAACACCTGATCTTGTTACCTCCAGGCGCATTACCGGAAGCCAGACATATTTCAACCATCTATTCGTTTTTCGGACACGCGTTAATCGTATTATTTGTAGGATTCTCTCATTCGATCCGCGGAATATGATAGAAGTTATCATACCGTTAATCTCTATATCCTCCCAATGAAATATTTTTGATAACGATAAGAACAATAATTGTGTGAATATGATTAAATTCAGGATTATAAACCAAATGTACAAGCAAACTGATTGGATCCGGAAAAACCCATTTTTAATAATACCCATAACTGGCGTTTAAAAATTCTCTACTATATTCTTCTGTTTGAATTGGCGGAAAATCTCGGAAAAAGTATTGCATGTGTCTTTGTTTATCAATACATTTTTACTGTTATTTCGTTAATTATTAAATAAAAATGTTTTTATTGTTAATAGTAATGAAAATATCACCTTACAATTTATTTTAACTAAAAACATACAAGGCGTTTAATTTTCAAAAAATCCACACGGTAAAGAAAGATCTAACAATTCGTTAAACTCTAAAGATATTTCATTGGTTAGTTTTCGTCAAATGAATTCGTACTTATCGTTATACCGAAAATCAGGTAAATTATTTACATTATCATTGAATATTTAAAAATCCACCAAAATAATATTTGTGCAATAGTCTTATAATCTTTATAGTCCAAGCATGGGGTGTTTCTATTCGCAAAAGGTCGGAAAGATCAAATTTGGGGGGATGGTAGACATAGCTCCCCTGAGAGTACACCTGAGTTTGCGACCTCGAAGAGTTGCCGCTCGAGGGATGGGGGGATGAAAACTCTATGTCGCGACGTTTCTCGGGAAATAGCGCCATTGTGGTCAGTGCTATCGAAAAAAAGTTCAAATAAAATATGTTGAGCACAAAATCGTGCATATTTTGTCCTATTTTGGTCCGGTTCATTTGTCGTTTGCGACCAATAATTTTCGTCCTATGTCGCGCCAAAGTTTTTATAATATGCAACCAAACTTATAAATCAGGCATCTGCAGATTCTAGTCGGGAATCTGAGGTGCTGAAGTCGACCACCTCTATACAAGTCGGGAACATTCACCTAAAAAATATGAAATCCTATGTAAAATGACCTGCCCAATTCGAATTTTTTGTTCGGTTTTTGATCTGAATTGCCAAATGACTTTTTAAAAAAACTGAAAATTTTCATTAAAATAATATTTTTTGCAAACTAGTGCATAACTTTGTTAGTTGACGTCCGATCGTTATGATTTTGGAAATAACGTTTTTCAATACTTCCCTGACATATTGCCGGAACAATAGGATATTAAGAATTTCACATAAAACCTAAGTAATTTTTATTTGCTAGATGACACAAAATATCGTCATTTTGCAGCGTAAAATCTAGTACAAGCGAGGAAAATGTTGCCAATAGAGCAAGGAAACTTTTTTACTTGAACTTTTGTTTCATACGAGGTTAAGTTTGGGATGTATACATTTGTAAAAACCGAACTAAAAACTTAGAACCGGCGCGTCGCATCTCTTGGGATTATTGCCTGTGTTAGACGCGCTACAGCGAATAAAGCGATCAGTGTGTCAAAGAGAGCAAACACTCATTAGAGAGCATTACTAAATTATCATGTATTCTAACAACAGTTCATAGAACCTTCTGCATACGTGCAACGCGCAATACTAAATTATGATGCATCCTAAAATTGTCATTTTGAAACATATGAAATACGTGACGAGCTTGATATAACTGATCGGAAGAAATTTATATCAAATTCTTATAATAAAAAGAACCTCTTGGCATATTTAGCACAAAAACTGATGAAAGAAAATTATGTTATACCTCAAATCGAAATGCACAAAAAATGGAGTCGAAAGTGGTTGATGATTTAAAGTTTACTGGGCACGAGGAAGCTGATACGAGAATATTTGCAATTATTAATTTTTTTAAAGACACTTTTAATGGATTTGTTATTTACTCTTTGGACACAGATGTGTTTATTTTATCTATGTTTTTCTCGGTTACCTTATATGTCGAAATTTGGATGGAAAGAGAAAATAAATTTATCCCATGTTTCTCAATCATTAAAACACTAGCAAACCTGAAGCGTCTGGATGTTAAAATGTTAGCATCAAATTTGTTATCAATATATTGTTTATCTGGATGTGATTTAGTTAGCTTTCCGTTTAGAAAATGCAAAAGCAGAGCCCTAAAAATAGTCTTGTCTCAAGAACCTGATAAGATGAATATTTTATCGTTTAAAAGTATTACATATGAAATATCCGACGAGTTACTATCATCATGTAGACTCTTCTTACAGTTTTTGTATGGCCGAAAATACTTTAGGAGAAATATAGATGAATTAAGAGCTCATATGTTTCCAACTTGCAAGATATATATACGTATAACGTCGGGCACCACGTACAAAATAAAATATTTTTTTACGTACTCTTCTTAAAATATGATTTTCTGGATTTGAAAATTGATTCTTGGTCACTAAGAACTATGTGTGTTACTTATTATTACAATTTATCATTGAAGTTTATTCTGTAAGTAAGGCTCTATTAATGACCTTTTTTTAGGGATTGGTCGCCGACTGCAGATTCATTTATTTTTCATGTTTAATTTGCCGTTTTGAAAATTGCGCATTGTAAAAATGCTCTTGTTTTTACAATGCGCAATTTTCAAAACGGCAAATTAATGTCCAAAGAGGCAAAACCAACATTTTTAAATATTACTCCATTTTGTAAATGTAAATTATTTAACTGTAATAACAAGTGCAAATGCCTGGAAGCAAATATAAAATGCAATGTACGAGTAAGTTGCCAGTGCCAGGGGAAATGCATAGTAACATAAATATTAAAAATAATTACATTTCATAAAAAAAAATTACATTTCTATCATTTCCCAATCCCATAAATCCCCCTATACTCCATATATTATCAATAATATTGTAATGCGCGTCTTCTTTGTTGCACCTATGAAGAAGGTTGTGTTACTTAGTTCGGTTTTTACAAATGCCGAAACTAAACGTCGTATCAACAAAAGTTCAAATAAAAAAGTTTCCTTGCTCTATCGGCAACATTTATACTAATACTAATTATCTATATATAAAGATAAAAAAGTTTACTTTACTAACCATTTTACGCTGCAAAATGACGATATTTTGTGTTAGATGACACGCTAAAAAAAATTACGTAGGTTTTATATGAACTTCTAAATATCCTATTGTTAAGGCAATATGTCAGGGAGGTATTGAAAAATGTTATATACAAAATTCATAACGATCGGACGGCAACTTTTGCACTAGGTTGCAAAAAATATTATTTTAATGAAAATTTTCAGTTTAATTAAAAATGTCATATTTTGACACATTTGGCAAATCTGGTTCAAAGGGCGAACAAAAAATTCGAATCGGGCAGGTCATTTTACATAGGATTTCATGTTTTTTAGGCGGATGTTCGCGACTTGTATAGAGCATCTTTAAAACGCTTCGTAGGAGGCCTCAGATTCCCAACTATTCAGAAAACATTGGTAATTCAGAAAAAAAAATTGCAGAATATTTTGAAATCGATTTTCATCGTAATTCGCGACGAAAATCTGTTTTTGATAGGAATTGAAAATCAACCCTCAAATTTGGGGCGCCGTATAGCGGAAACTATTGGTCGCAGATGAAAAATGCATGGACCAAAATTGTGCACAGTTTTGTTCTCTACATATTTTATTTGTTTTTTTTAATATCACTTACCACAACGGCGCAATTTCCCAAAAAGCGTCGCGATGTAGAGTTTTCATACCCCCACTCCTCGAGCGGATCCCCCCGAGGTCGCACACTAAGGCGTAATATCAGGTGACCTACCTATGTCTACATTCCAACCAAATTTCAATTCTTGCGAATAAAACCCCTTTTTTGTACTCATTGCTTGGACTACTAGTACACTATACAAAATAATTCAAATAATACACATACGTCAAGAGATGGTCTAATTCGGAAGTTTGGTTTTTTATTTCCGCGTAAAGTGAGCCGCCGCGCCGATACATTGAAACCTATAGTAAGTACATTTAATTATTCTGAATAATAAAGTATTACAATATAGGTTACTGCTGAGAGGTTACTTAATTCAAAAATTATTTCAAAATTCATTAGGTAGGTACTGAAACTTTGTATATGAGATTTTAAAGAAGGGAAACTTTATGAATAGTTTTGATACTTTAAAATATGAAAGATACTTATTTTTTTACTGTGTACTGTGTATATAGGTATACAGTGACGGAAAACTAATTGGAAACGGCAACTTACGATCATTTTAATTCTAGCTATTAAAAAATTGGTTTAAGATATTTCGGATATTATATCATTGTTACTATTTCTCCTATTGAAATAATCTATTATTTTCACACTAAACAAAATTTAAATCAAGAAATAGGCTGTGTACATAATAATAGTATAACAAACAAAAGCAAGAGTAAACGACCTTGGTTTGATAAAGACTGTATATCGGAAAAAATGATATAAAACAATATTTGAAACAATGTAAGCTAAATCAATGCTCAGATAATAAAAACTGTTATTTAGGTAGTAAGAAAACATACAAAAACATAAAAAAACATAAAAATAAAAAGAACATTTGAACAAGTAATACTAAAAAAATAAGTTTAACAAATACGTGGGAATAGTTCAAAATAACCGTTTCTATGGAGACATGGAAATATTTTATTCAAACATATATCGTCCTGAAGTCTTAGACACAACATTTTACTCTGAAGCGGGAACCTATTAACTGCTCCAATAACTGTGGATGAACTATGAGCTTAGCGAAAGTCAAAAAAGAAAAAAGCATCTGGTTATGACTGTATTGCTGTGAAGAACTGTTTGTGTCATGATTGCAAACATTTTTTATTTGCAACGTTTTTGCTGCACTACTATCACAAGAGCAAATATTGCACAAATTTTACTATGTGGATTTATAAAAAAATTGTCGGGTGCTGTTAGCCTTTACTCATTATCTTGGAGTCTTAGAAACAGTCATCAAATTTTTAATCTGATTATGTATTTGTAAAAGTAGATACTGTACTTTTGTCTTTCATACCATGCAAACTTATACTTGATACACTGATATACTTTTGTATGTCATTTGTTGACATTTTCTTGCACAGTCTCTCTATTAACAGATTGAGATAAAGATAATGTTACTAGCGTTAGTAAGAATAAAGCTAGGATTTACAAATTTATTTTAAATAAATATTATGAATACAATTTGAATGGTAGTATTTACAAAGAAAATAAATATTTGCAGGCGCCATCGTAAATTTTTGTTATGAAAAAAATCCGTGATTATCTTCGATGGTACCAAAAAAATTATCCAATAAATGCACATATTTTATTTTTCATATTAAATACCCGACTCGAGGGATTACATATTTTATAATTTCACAAGTTTTAATGGTACAGTGATTAATCGAAGATGAGAAGAATGCCAGCATTGCAACATAAAGAACCATTGAATCATGGACGCAGTGATGTATATAAAAACCTGAGTAAATTGATAATTAAAATATAATACGCAGATTTAGGGACGGTAGATGTGCGACCGATGAAATAAGTATTCAGACTAAAACAGTTCCGAGTAACACCTATGAATACAATCTTGATTTACACATGTCCTTTATAGATTTGAAGCAGGCGAATGACAGAGCAATCAGGAACAAAATGTTCGAGCCGACGGCAAAGCTAAGGATATCCAGGAAAGATAATGAAATGTGTTCAATTGACCCTATAGAATTTCTAAGTGGGGATGCAGTAAGTGGAGAACTATCAAACCCATTTGTGCCCAAATCAGGATTGCGATAAGGAGACCTACTATCATCTAGTGGGCTAGAAGCGATCAGAGATAGCGTGTAAGGGAAACTTTACATATATATATATATATATATATATATATATATATATATATATATATATATATATATATATATATATATATACATATATATATATATATATACATATATATATATATATATATATATATATATATATATATATATATATATATATATATATATATATATATATATATATATATATATATATATATATATACACCATGGAGAAATTGCTAGAAAACACCTCAGATTTTCTGGGAAAAGCAAAAGTGCATGAAACGCATATTTATATAGAAGCAGAATGAACTGAAGGGAAACGTAGAAACGGAGACAGCAGAGAAAAAATTCCAAGTAAATGAAAACAACACAGCCTTTGTAGTTACCTACCTGCTCTTTGAAATTTCTTTCATCTTTGAGCTGTTAGTTATTATATCGTATATTTTATAGGAGATATATAGTGAAGTACTTCCTTTTATTATTTCGGAAAAGTTTCTATAAGGAAGCGCGACATCCTAATTATTTAGGGGAGAACGCTCGTAATGTTAGAATGAGATAACAAAAAGCCGTAGCATCACACTGAACATTTTATTTTATTATTGCCTTAAATTTATGTTATTGTTTTACATTACGCAGATTTAGCTGATATAATTGCGATGTTTCTATAGGCCGTAAGCATATCCCATTAACTTAATTTTTTAACTTGACATTAACTTAAATCCAAATGTGTTGGGTATGATTCTGTAAATGTTACTATATATTGTTGTCTTGTAATACTTCCCTATCTGACTCACTTGGTAGTGTCACTATATGGTAAACTATACACTATATTGTAAACTATTTTTTACAATATAGTGTTTTCCACATTTCCGGAAAATCTAACATGTGTTACATTTATCAAAGGTGAATAATCTATGTAATTTTGGTGCATCAAAATTGTAAAAAAAATTGTAACCATAAAAATGAAACAGCATATCAAAGAGTTTCACTTATGCAAGATAGTGCATGAGTTTTAACTTCCTCCCCCGTTTTCCAGGATACTGAACACGAAAAATATAGTGTGAAAACTTCCCACCAAAACCCTAGCTATCGGGCAGGAATACTGGAAATAGGTATGGATTTCATGTGTGGACATGTTCAGCACACTCGAGAATGTGGGGAGGGAAAGGAGTAGGTTTTAAAACAACTCTAGTACTATCTTACAATTAGCTTTAGGAATACGATTACAAGATTACGAGAATACGATTAGGATTACGAGAGTATTACAAAATACGAGAGTAATCAGCTAAGGGAATAGAGTACGTTTCTACTACATAACACAAAATTACAACAAATGTTTCAGTGAAACAGCAATTCCAAAAATTATACTGTTCAAGAGTTCCTATTCTTAATAAATTGAAAGAGCCTAAGGCGAAATGTTTTTACGAAACAATATGACTTTAATTTGATTTTAATAGCGTGAAAGTCTTCACCTCGAGGGAGATTCAAAATAAGTTACTTGGGATCGTATAATTTATTTATTTTGATTTGTTATATTTGATATTTATTTAATGACTAAATGTATCTTATTGGCCTATAAAATATTATTCTTTCAAAAGAATGCTGTTTTATTAATTGGGTTTAAGCTGATTCCTTTTATATGAATTTTATGATTTCAAAGATGGTTTAAAATTGTTAATATACAAAGATATTTATATTTGTCACAAATATCGTCATATATGATTATTAAATACTTAAATTAATATCCTAATCTGGCCTGAGATAACTTATTCTAAGACATGTTAATAAATAGACAGTCATACATATATATCAAATTAAATAAATATTATATTCTAGCAATGTTCATGTTACGAAATATCATATTTTTAGATGATTTCACTTACATATGAAGAACTGATTTTGTTTTAATTCACCGTGGTATGTTGATGTCATTCTGCTA
Source organism: Tetropium fuscum (assembly GCA_964058915.1). NCBI lineage: Eukaryota > Metazoa > Arthropoda > Insecta > Coleoptera > Cerambycidae > Tetropium > Tetropium fuscum. The sequence goes on along the minus strand of CAXKVY010001286.1, from coordinate 43,266 downwards.
GTATCGATCTGTTTTGAAGAAGCTTCAGATTGATATTCCAACAAGAACACAAGATATTTGCCTTCATTCTTTGCCTATCATATTTTTTCTTAAAAGTGCGCAAAATTAAATTTAAAATCACTAGAAATCGTAGATGTAACTACATAAAGCCTCCTTGGCTGGATTTACACATATTATGAACAATTTAATTAGAATTATACTTGGTTACTTATTAGAATTATACTTAATTAGAATTATAACTTGGTAATTTTCTCTTGCATTTAAGTTTTTGATAATCAAGAATTTTCAAGCAATGACGGTATATCATCTCATGTGAATTTAAATTTAAATAAATGGATGACATACTTGTAATAGAATATCATAACATATTATATTTATCTAATATATACATCCTAATTTGAAAATATATTGATTTATTTGTTTCAATAAACTCTTGGATTTATGAGCTTGGCACTGATTGGCTATGAATTATAATCTCAAACCAACTAGTTCGGTTATTGTTTTTAAAACTCAACTAATTTAATACTTATATCTATTGATTATGATAGCATTTAATTTTCATTTATCTGCAATAACCATATTTCAATATTTTACTGATTATTTCGATATTTAATATACTCGCACCGTCGCTATGCTGTTGTATTCAGTACAATGTTATATGTTATGCTAGTGTGCTACGTAAACTCTGTCTTTTTTAGCTCTGTGATTCTTATGTTACATATGATGTGTTGTATTTCTTATTAACTTATATCTACTTTAATATAACTTTAGCTTTAACTTCTTTACAATATATATATATATATATATATATATATATATATATATATATATATATATATATATATATATATATATATATATATATATATATATATATATATATATATGCGAAGTTATACACGGATTACAAATTGAAAATCAATTACTAGCTAGAAATCTTAAAATTAAACATATAATGGCTTTCTCCCTATTTATTGAGACAATATTACAGCACATTATTTTCTCGACACTTTTTACGCTCATCCCAAAATATATTGTTATTATGCTAGGGGACATAAGCTCATTTCCACCTCATGAAACTTTATTGTCTCATAATCATAATGAATGATAGTGATCTATCCGCTACTCTTCTCTTTCCTGGATCAATAATGGTACGCTTTGGATTATTCTTTATCTCTTATTATTGCAAGGTTTATTGCAGACCCTTTCCAACGCGCAATTACTTGCTGTAAGCACAGATATCGCAACATTGGCTCGATGATGTGTTTATGTAGTCGTTAAAATGTAATTTTTTAATGGATCTTTCCAATATGGCGGCCAAATCCGGAACCGACAGACCGTGTAAATTTAGTAAGTCATTAAAAACATCAAAACAAGTAGAATAAAATTGACTACTTCTTGCCCTGATATATTTCCACCTCAGCTCTTTAAAAATGACGTACTGATTGGCCTATAATAGTCGTAATATTCAGGATTCATAGTCGTTGGGTCCCAAGTTCAAACTTCGCCAGTACCACAGTTTTATACTCCTCGCTGCTACCAAAAAAAATTTGGGTGCGTGTGCTTATGACCACACGATAGAAGTGAAAACTTCTAATTTTCGAATTTTAAAATATATACTGTAATCGTCCTCCTGTATTACCACAAACATTTTTCATTTGTATATACTACAGAAGCTCCTACATTTTTTCACAAAATGCACCTAGGCCCCTTTTTGGTTTTAAATTTTATCGTTGATTCTAGTTCACTCTCAGAACTTGTGGTATCTGTTGTGGAAGAGTTAGCCATTGTTGTTTGAGAACTGACAATAAGGAAATAAGGCAACAAATCTTTGCTCTATTAAACTTACGTTTCTGTTTGCCTCTTGAAGTGTTCAGAGAAATATTACGTTCCTAAGATAACGATGGAGAGCGTAGTTAACCCAATACTTGATGTGAAACTATTATACTTCACTTACAGAAATATTTGTAGGTATCTGAAAAGGTACCCATTAAAAGCAATCAATCAATTTTTGTAGTTTTATTGTACAATACCTACAGACTCCTTACAATCTAATATACTCCACAATTAGAATCTTGTTTTGCGTTTTTATTTCCGCAGCGGATTTTGTAGCTGTGATGTTTGGTTTCTTGGTTGTTGAAGGGTGTGGGAAGGACGTACCTTACTCAGTGATACGTCTCTTATTTGCAAGTTTGCACACATCTTCAATTTTGGTGCTGTTTTCAGGGCATGTGTCCATCTTTGTCAAAAAAAATTTTAATTTGCTTTTTTTACGGATTTGCCGGGGTTTTGGGCGTGTATCGATGCCGCCCTGGCGAAGGAGGTTGTATACACTGTTTCTACCACAATAAGGTTCTTTGAAATGCTTTAAAAGCGCGCTTTAAAAGCTTTTTTCTGCTAATAGGATCTATTAGCAGAAGCTTCGATTAACGGGTACAGGTGACCTAGCTCGTTGTTAGGCGATAATCGACTTTGCAGAGTATCTTATAGAATGTTACAAATGTTATGATTTTACTAAAAACTAGTTAAATAATAATAATAAAGTAAAGTATTAACCAGTTTCGGAGGGCATTCTACGCATAGGTTATATAGATGATTGTATTTTCGAAAGAAATGTATCTTTTACCTTGAAAACCATAAATTCATTATATCACGTAATAAAATTAGACCCAGTTTCGTGATGGATCCGTAATGAAAGCTTATCAAAGGCAGGCTAATAGCCTAGTTTGGCAGCAACGATTGCGCCGCGCTTAATAGTCATTGATATTCATATTAGTAAACTCCCGTCTATCTATAAAATGAACCTAATGGGTAATCCTGTTATCGTCCAATAAAGCAATATCTGGATATTGCTTTATCGGATGCACACAATATGATTGCGTTCATAACCAGCAGTCTAAAATTAGGTGCCTTGAAAGTAAACCTATGTAAACTAGGTGGGCAGCGCCGAAGCTATAGGGCCTTTGCGTCCGGTGCAAGAGTGCAATTTTGCCACCCTAATACAGTACCGGCTCGTGGAAGCTACAAGAGGCGAAGCCCACAACCCACTTTGAATTAATAGATAAAGTCTTTTTGAGTTATCTTAGCGTGTGTATGCATCAATTTACGCGTTACGTTTGTTGTTTTTTGTCAATTTATAGGACACGCACGCGAGGTATGTTGATGCAATAAACGTCTGACGTCTCATAGAGCACAACACAATTTCGGCCATGTTCAGCACTAACGCATGTCTTACCTAGATTTTTCTGAAACCGTGTCAGTAAAAATGTTTGAAAACAGATTATTATTTTAAAAGTGAAATTTAATGTCACATTGACAGTTCTACATATTAATATATATTTTTTCTACTTTAACATGTAAAGTGAGACTTTTCGAACCCCTTTGACGTTAGGAAACGTCTTACTTTTCGCAATTAGTTACGAAAAGTAAAATATTACGCAACTGGTTGTGTAAAGTTCATTTCATAGCAGGTTATTTAGACCTGACAAGCTATGAAAGTGACGAGGCTGTCACACCGTTACAACCAACTGGATTGTTTTTAAACGTATAAAATTCACAGTTTTCTTCTCATAAAACACAAAATTGGTGAACATTAGAAAAAATCTTGTATGAAACACGTTGGGAACCACTATTTTCTGTAACTCGGATCCTTTCGCTAGCGCTCGTTCCGCAGAAATCTGCTCGTTACACACAATAGTACTTTTCCCAACTGGTTACATAAATAGCTATTCAATAATGTCTAACTGTACTATTGAAAAACAGAGCCAACATTTAATAATAAACCTCCTATAATACTTCAAGAGCGAAAATAGTAATTTAGGTACCAAGGGTGTTATAGGGATAATAACGCACCGAGGTCGGCAGTAGAATCCCGAGGGAATGTATGTCGACCGAGGGCGTCATTATCCTATAACACCCGTGGTGCCTTTATTATGTTTGCATTATTTTCTCTTTTGAACTCTGGTGAATATGACACAGATTTGCTCACAATGTCCTTTATTTATGAATATTTACTTGTGATTTTCTATTTCTAATCTCTACTTTAAAAGGTATACTTCAAATATATGAAATATCAATTTCGATACGCAATAAGTTTCAATATGTTTGATCTACTACATTTTAACTTTTTATTCATGTATGCGTTCCCTTCTTGAGTAGGTACTTTGAGAATATTCAATGTTAAAAGCTTTGTATGGAAATATATTCCGATTGCAACCGATACTCACGTATTTTATATGACTTTTTAGTCGATCGGTTGTAAATCAAATTCGTTTTTTATCAAATTGTGACTGATAATTGACACCATTTGTTTGATTACCATTAAATCAGTAAATATTGACTTTGGACCAAATAAAAATTAAGTTGAATGTCATTCCACATAAATCGATTGCAAATTGAATTCTGTGCAAAAATTGTCAAAAATGAGATATTATCATGGAGGCCGTTATTTCATAAACAACATTTGTTTGTTTTATAAATGATATCAAGATTAAAATGTCAAATTGAAGTTTCTCTAGCAAACAGTTTACAGTTTGTGCTTTTTGAGGAAAAAAATTATATCACGATTTAGAAAAATGTGATAGAATGTTGTATCGTTTGTCAAAAAAATAGCCACCAACATCGTGAAAGTTCTAGTGACGGAAAAAGTGTTTAAGAAAACTAGAACTGCGAAACAATTCATAGTAAGTGAAGCTACTGAACGAACGTGACGAATCAAATTTCTGCAATAGTTGCATGTTTAACAGGATCAACACCCACTATCGCAGAGACATGTTTGGTGGGGTTTGGTGCATTAACTGGTGAGCTGTACGCTGAAATGTTAACCGACGCCGACGCAGTCTCCAAGACTTCTTGGATGACCTGATATTAATGAATAGATAACAGATCTATTTTCAACAAGATGGAATTCCTCCCATAATGTTCGCCAGATGCCAGATTGTAATCTTATTACAATACTTTTTGATGGATTTATCAACTAATGGCCCTATCGGCATGCCTCCTCGATCACCAGACATAACGTCCATGGATTTTAACTTTTGGGCACATTTGAAGAGTGTGGTGTATAAAAGGTGGCATGATACTCTTGAGGATCTCCAGCAAAGTATCGTTTATGCTATCAATAACATTTCAGGAGTAGGCTAGAAGTAAGCTGTGATATAAACCATGCAATCCACAATACAAAGAAAGATAATATATATCAGTTTAACACATTTATTTATAATAAATTCGATTAGTACTATGCTATAGATATAGGCATATGATCAAATTAGAATATTGTTATATGGTGGAAAAGAGAAAATGATATTAAACTATTCCAAAAAATTCTATCCGCTATCTATAACCTAATATAAAATTATTGACATTTATAACACTTCGAGAATTTTGGGGTATTAAGTCCGAATTGGTTTCATTAAAAATCTTATACCTATGAGCTCTATTTAAATTGTGCTCTTATTAAGGTTAGTAATGGATGAATTTAGAAAAATTGTTCAAATAAGGTGCCTTAACTTTGTCTAATATTGCTTCTATACGCTTTTAAAACATACTTTCATCACATCACAATCACACTTTGCTTTTGTCCGTCGAATTTTTATTAAATTTCAGAATGCCCCATCCATATGGCTTCCATGTAACACAGTAACTCCTTTAATACTATTCTCCCCAGTGGAAGCAGTTTGCAGAGAGAAATAACTCTACATTACCTCTCTACCTAGCATTTGCTTTTTTCCTCTCAATTATTCTCTGCAAACTCTTGATACTTGATACATACATATATAACTTTGCATTCGTAATCATTTCTGATAACGTCTCATTTGATATCTACCAAATTATCTTGTATAATACTTTAACGAGAAATCACGTGATTTATAACATAATTACAACTCAAATATAGTTCATCTATTATACAACATGATTATTTACAGATATACTTAGTTATAATATCAACAACTCAAGTTATTGTACAAGTTATTTATTAGGATAGTATTATTGCTACGCCGCTGTAAGCACACTGGAGTGTATGTATCTTGTGTAACATATAGAACTCTCGGTAACCCTAACTCAGTTGGCAAGTCGACGTGGAGATGATGCAGGCCTTACTCAAATCCCAGAGGACGATGGCGTTTCTTTTGTACTGTCCTGTACTTTAATGTTCATCATATATTTTTTTGAGTTTGGAAGGGCCTATAAAGGTGTATATTATACGGGGTGATGCAGCTACTGCATCTACGGAGTTGCCGTCATTTTTATTAAATATTTGTCTTGCATGCGAAATATATTAGTATGTACTTTCAATTTATTATTGTTCTCAAAACATGACACGTCATTTTTAACTGTGAAACACCTGGAAAATTTCAATGTGGGTTAACCGCCTTGTCAGATTTGTGTATCATAATGCAGAGAATATCATCAATACTAAATCTAGCGGCCTAAATCATAGCCTAAATCTGGGGTGGCCTAAATCTCGCGGCGTTACGCGAGTTGCAAAGCGTCGTACTTCCAGATATTTGATATATAATTCAATGACCGCAACATACTCATTCATAGACATAGGAAGTGTACTTATTTTTCTTGCAGTTGTCCATGAATATATTTATAAATTATTTATAAAATAATGTCAGACTAATGTAGATGACAATTTTAAACAATAATATCGAGAATATTACACATGACGTAATACTAAAATTATTTGGTAATATTATTTGCCTATATTGTTATACCTACTTACGAAAGTAAACTAAATCAGTGTTGGATGGGTCATAAAATTTGAAGTTTTCGTATAAAATAGAATTGACCTAATATAATACACAATATAAGTATAGGAAGAAAAAGCATTATGTGATACTCCAAGTGACAGTAATTCAGGTTCAAGGAACCACTTGAAATCCTCTTTCGTGTTGTTTAAAAAGCTTCTTTTCTTTTATCTGCGTCGGATTTTTTGTTAGTTTTTTTAAGGGTGTTGAGACATTCCAACCGGGCATAATAAGTACCGAGTCTGTATTATTACATAATCCCAAACCACTTCAAAAGTCAAAACCGTATTTTTTGTATATTTCCGTGTTCTTCTCCGAGAGCGTCGTCTACTAGGAAGCTAATTTAAGTTCCCGTTTATCAGAGGCGCCTGAAGCTTATTTGAGCTATTTTTAGATACAATTTTATATTCTCCGAGGGGTTGAATAAAAAGCTATATACATAATACATATTTTTTCAATTCTAAATCCTGTTCTTAGACATAGCTATTATATATGAATTTAAATTACGAATTATTATTAATAAAACTTTTATACGACTATCATTTTCACATACCAAATATATTTTGCGCCTATATATATTTTTTATATATATATTATATATAATATATTTTATGTATATATATATTTTTCGAGGGGTATTAATTAAGTATTTTTTATATTTAAAAAAATTAAAACACGTATTCAAATGCTGACATTTTAAATTTATTATTTATTAGTGCAGAATGTAACAAGATAATTAATAATATTTGCAGAGTGTACAACGGGATATATCGTAATTTACTAACAATGAGTAGGTATTGTACAAATGTTACAATAATCGGTATAGATATTGAACTAACAAATATTATCTTAATAATAAATAATATTGAATAGGTAGGTACCTAATTAAAAAATAATGTATAACGGTGTCAAGGATAGGAATAATAAATATGATCTAATACATTTAGAAATACTAAATCATATGCTCGATATGATCCCCATATAGCATTAAACAATTTTATTTATTCTTCTGATAGACCCATCTGGAACAGCTTCTCATAATACTTGAACTGTAGGCAAAGCTTCAAATGATCTTCTTACTCAGCCAATCTTGATCTTTTTACACCTTGTTTTGAGTCAATTTGTGTGGAATAGGCTTTTTGTTTTATTGCACCCAGAACATAAAAATCTAGCGGTGTGATGTCTGGGGATCTTGCTGGACAATTCTTAACAGGACATGACAGGACAGGGTTCTTTAGGACAGGTCCTAAACGTCTCATCCATCAGTCCTCAAATATCTCTTTAAGTTTTTGGTCGACTAAATTAGCACAGTGAGGTGGAGTAGTTTGCCCTTCTCTAATGATCTAAGGGTAGATCGTCCAGGAAATCCGGTAGTTCGAGAGACAAGGTACCGAATCTGAATGTCCTTAACTAAACAGAAAACGTTAATTATTTTGATTAATAGAGTGGGCTGATGGTTGTATAGAGTTGTGTAGAAACTTATAGAGTTCGTACCTGAACTGAAAAAATATCATAATCACTATTCTATTGGGTAGTTAATTCTCCAAGTCCCACTTACGTATGTTTGAAATATATTTAATTATTACTCAAAGTAAACACTGCACATTAAACACTGGAATTATAGAAGTTATATGGAAATATTGTAATATGCTGAATTTTTATCAGTACCTTGTATTGAGATAAAAATGTAGTAAATAGATAAAGCACTTAATGACTATATTTTTTCTAAATTTAGGAACTTTTATTTTATTTTCCATGAGAACATTTTTACTCGAAGTTAACGAATGTCTAATGTGCTCAAATAACGACGTTTAATAGCTTCCTCCAGTGCGTTGGCAAAAAATAGATAGTCGATCCATAAATAATCAGTGTTTCTACGCAATAGGAAATTACCGAAGGAGTTGATATTGTCATCATACCTCAAAATAATTGATCTTGAAATTATGCAATTATTAAAATCGACCCTGTAGGACCGCAAGCTTGTAGAATTGTCATTATTTTCTACTTGATTTCTGATTAACAAAAATGCTATCCGGTGTAGTTTGCTATGTTGAAATCGTTGTCCCATCGCAATAACAGCAACGACTCCAAATATATCAAGACTGGCGGCCGCGGAGGTACTACGATAGTACCTCCGGCCGAAAATTTGAGAAGTGGTTAAGGCGACCATCAGAAAGTACCATCTGCGAGGATTTTGCTCAAACCCCCTGCAAAGGACACGTCAGAGGACTTAAAAATGAAAAAGTTTGCTCAAAAAGTATCATAACTCTGGCAGACGCCCCAGTTTCATTAAAACATTTTTTTTCTGACGTCTGACGTTTTAACATTTTCAAACAGAGACCATTCTAAGCATAAATTAAAATCGTCAGACCAAAAAGCCGTTGCAAAATCCCCCTGAAATACCCCAGACGACTCAAAAATGAAAAAATTTTTGCTCGCAAAATCATCATACCTCCAGCTGAAAATGTGCACATTACCTGTCTGAAGGTCACAGATAACGTATGTAAATCGTCAGATTTACCTACGCCTAGGTCGCTGCCAAAGGGGTGTCAGACGTCCCAGTTGTAATATAAAAAAATTCTTACATCCATCTGGCGCTTCAACATATTGCAACAGATACCATTCTAAGCACTAATTAAAATCGTCAGACGAAAATGCCCCCCTCTTCGTTAACAACATTCCGGCACGTCTAATCCTAGAGACAATTTTTTATCTCTAGGATATAAAGTATATATTATGTAAATCGTCAGAAGGAAATACGGCTGTAAAATCCCCCTGAAATATTTGAAATAAGTAATAATATTAGTATTCTTACGCCATCGCCACTGGGTTCGTAAAATAAGTCAGGACTGTCCAGGATCCAGATGCACTTTATTTTATTGACTTACAAACACAACAAGTCACAACTGCTTACACTGATAAATTACTACTGAACACTTTTAATTACTTGTTAATAGGTCTTGTCTCTAAGAACATTCAAACTGTTTTTGGCGATGGTCTTTCACTACTTGTAACAAATATTGAGTTTGTTCTTCATTTTTTGTTAAACAATTATTAAAGTCTTTGATTAGGGCTTAATTATTATTAAATTAATACTAAATAGATATAATTAAACAAATTTTTATTCATAATAAATTATTTTTGTTTTTTCAATTGTTAAGTACAATACAGTTTTTAATCTTTAATTATTTTAATTCTCCGAAATGTTGTCTGGAGTATAAATTCAGAGAATTTCAAGAGAAGCGAATGGACGAACAAAAGAGAAACTAGAAAAGTCAGAATAGTTTCAACATAACAGAAAATCGATGTATTTAGGTGAAGTAACTAAATATAACAATTAAATAAAGTTTTTTTCTCATACTCTCCCCTTTTTTTCGCCAGTAACTTTCTACTTTATACTTTTCTAAGCACAAAATTTAAATATCAATATCATAAATCAGTTTTAAATAATAATATAATCGGACAGTCCCAAAATTTTTAGATATAACGTTCCTTAAAATTAATTGAATGAAATCCGATTTTTTAGAGAATGTTTAAACGAGCATATCTTTGAAAATAATGAATTCACGGATTTAGTACAAAGGACCTTCTTTGTAGGAAATTTAATTATCTATACAAAATTTTTTTAAAATGAGATTTTTAAAAAAAATTCTACCAGCTATTCATGTGTGAGTAAAAACGTTGATTTCCCCATGTTAATTAAATGGGAAACAAACTCGGTTTGCGCCGTTCACACATTTCATCTAGGAAGCCTAAAACTTTGGGAGAAATTAATTTAGGTCCAATGCTAAATCATTAGCCAATGGAGCCGAAAAAAAAATTTAAAAAAACACCCTAATATTCATATTACCCTTAGTTCCAATTAGATTCACCAGAAGAATAAAGTGGTCTATTTTCTGAGTGCAAATCATGGGACATTTTGTGTTCGTGTAAGAAACGCAGACAAATGTAATAGAAAGATGTAGAAAACTGCTAATAAGATAATAAGTCAGGCCTACAGACAACGAAATATAAACCTATTTATTTTCGGATTAATATCGTCATCAGCGTTTCTATACAGTTATTGCTAACCAAGTCACGGAAATCCGATTAAACGCTTAGACACCATCACGCCAAATTACATGTAGTCTGGCTGATGTATCGATATCATCTCTTAATATCAATTTTTCTTACAATATTAAGACATTCAATTATGGAATGTGGAGACGTTGAAAATAATATATAGAATATTGTATGAATATGAATCAATGTAGACGTAATTATAAGTATGCGCATAGCCTTGTATATTAATTTATTAGGTATACCGAAATATTAGCGGAGTGCGCTCAGCCATGTGGTGACAGAATGCGATTAGTCCAGTGTCTGTCATGCTTTCATTTCTAAGGGATGTGCCGCATTTATATCGAATGTTTTTTTTTCGCGCGCCAATCAACAAGCCAGTCGCGATACAGTGAACAATAGTGACTTCAGATGGCCACAGTGAAGATTGGTCGCTCCTAATGGTTATAGCTATGCAATAATATAACTGCATATGGTTACTGCAGTTTATCTACAATATCTTACTAGGTAACGTAGTTCATTTGTATGAACCGAGACCCTAACCTTGAATTTTCGGCGCTTTATGTATAATAACAAGCAATGGCGAAACGAAAGCAGGACTAAACGGAAATTTCTAAAGTGAACAGTAACTAAGCAGCTATTTACTTTAAGTAGCATATACGTGATGTACAACAATCGCAATTGCGTACGTAAAGGTACGCCATGTAATTAATGTTATTGGTAAAACAAATAGTGATAATATCACAGCGGCGGGTAAGACTCGTTCGTGCAAGATGTCTAATATAATAAACAAAACAAATATTTTACCTGTTAATATTATTTTACCTCTTAGTATTTCAAAATAGCAACTACTAATATGTACATTATACCCCTCAATATTTTTTTATTTATTGAAAAAGTAATGAAACTTGACACCGCCGCTCATCCACAGTTTTTTATTAAATTCTTCTTCCGCTAAGCGTTTAAGATCATCTAGTTGAAACGTTACATTTTTTTGGGAATCGTTGTTTTTTTGGGATACGTTGTAGCTCCAATTAATTTAAATTTAGCTCCATAACTTTAAAATGAACCAAAATGACGAAAATTTAAAGCAACGGTTTCAGATAGCTTACTTATATTAATCAGGGGCGTAGCGACAAAAAGATTGCATAGGTAAAAGGGTCTATGGTGCACAGGAAACCATCACCCAGTACATTTAACTCTATAATTTTATACTGAAATATTGTTTTTCGCGTACAAAATAATTGTAGTAAATTTGTTATGTCACGAACTCCTATTTATACTGACACAATAAAGAAACAGTTTTTATCGAAGGTAATGAATTTGGTACAGATGTTAATTTTACAGCTAAAACGCCTGGATATAACCATCCTTTTTTACCATCTTTTAGGATAATTCAAAGCCAAGATATTTGTAAAGAAATTTTAGCGATATTATCACGAAGTTGATGCTGTTTCGGGGGGCGGCCGTGGGCCCGTTAATAGCATGTAATTAGCATATACTGAACCGGGTCAAATTGTAAATATTTTCCCCTATTTACATACCCTGAACTCTCTGACGCCTGGTCAAAAATAAAAATATGTTAATCTTATGATTATTGCTGTAAACTGCCGGAGGCGCCGGGGGACAATGTTTTCTAGTTGAGCCGAATGCCTTGCTTCTTGCATACGAACAATCACAAACAAATAAAATACCAAATTACTGAAGGCACCAATATTAATAATAATAAAACAACAAAATTTGACTAACATTTTTTTAAGCAAATCATACTTTATATTCACGCTGTTATTGCGTGACCTTTAATTTGTGACGTATTTGTAAGTTCAGATTGTATACTTTGTTCGGAAGTTAAGTAGGAAAAACTGTAAAATAATTGAAAGTTTAACACCCTGTATCTTATTAACGGTACGTTTTCGGGCATATTTCTATATCGAACAGTCCGATTTCAGGTTCTATTGAGTTGTAAAGATATGCTGGTTAAAACTGACTCACCCTGTATACAACTGATCCGCTAACAATGAAAAGAAACAATTAATTTTAAGAAAAGCTAAAATAACCAGCCCTGCAACTGCAGTATAAGCCCCCATCTCGATACGGTAATGCTGACGAATTTATTGCTGGCTAATTTTTAATCAAGAAAACAAGCAGGCTCTTAGAACTAAAACAAAACTTGTGCAATATATTACACGGTAATGTAAACGTAATATATTTTGTAAAAGATATAATATATAACATTCCAGTATTACGTGGGGCAGGTTAATAAATAAACCCTCGGTTTAGGTTAGGATCTGTAAAGCGTGCTAATGAGAAAGTTAGACAATGCCGTAAGAACATTAACAGTAGGAGTTTATTTCCTGATATTAAACCTGAAAGTTAGAGAAAAATACTTAAGAAACATATCGCTCGGTTAATTTAATACTAAGAGCTTAAAAATTCCTCATGATATACCTACATAGTTTAAGAAGCATGGAACCATCTGAATGCTAGCGTTGGGTAATAATAATGTAGGTAATTAGTATGGATGCATATCTAGTTCCGAAATCCCCGAAGAAAGTTAAGTTAAGTTCTACAAGGATGTCAGGATGTAGTGAGTTTGGAGTTGGAGGTTTCATTGAAATGGAAATTCCTAGATCCTGAAATCCCCCAGTCGCTGAAATCGAATTGAAAACTAATTTACTTTTACCACAGTATAAGAAATTTTACGCAACGTGAGACAAGCATATATATCTTTTTTGATAGTTAGGGTACATTTTTTGGTAGGATATGATATTAAGTCTATCGTGTGACACTTTTCCTCCTTTAACTTGTAAGGAGATTTATATGATATAATAATAATAATAACAATAATCATAAAAATTGTGTAAAGTAAAGTAATGTATGTTTATAAATACATATGAAGAATCCAGGATAGAAACCCTTATGTGTGGGATAATTTATGCTATTTAATTACCTAACTATATTAAGAAATAATGTGTGCAGTGAATAACTTGTCAACAGCTTAATCACAATAACTATACTTAATATTTAATTTTTACTTAATTTTATAATATAATTTTATACCTAATGCATATGGTAAAATATGGTACAGTGGCGAGAAGTTGAAAGTAAACTATTTTATTTACTTCATATAACTGTGGCTTTAAAATTTTGATGTAATGTGTAGATAGACGCCTGTGATTCATTAATTTGACATGTAATAGTTACATAAATAGCTATTACAAAACCAGTTGCGTAATATTTTACTTTTCGTAATTGGTTGTGAAAATTAAGACGTTTCCTAACGTCAAAGGGTCTTGAAAAGTGTCACTTTACATATTAAAATTAGAAAAAAATATTTTCCTAACAAATGTAATGTGGAAAGTGGCCCAATGGGTGAAGCAGTCGATTGCGGGAAAGACACTTTGTACAAGAGTTAGCAACATTTTGGCGACATATATGACTATTTGAAACTGACATAGTCATCTAAGAATAGAATTAAATCGTGTGATAGCAATAATACCAAAAATTGTTTTCGTTGCGTACCTTTCTTCTTACATAAGAAAGCAATTCTTGCCATTAGCATTCCATTCGTGAACCTTCACTGCCGCTGCTACCGTATCCTTCTGATCTCGTTTCTTCTGGATGATATATTTTCTCTACATATTTGTGATGTATGGAATTGTTAATCGCTTAAAGACGGGTACTCTATCCAATTTTGGGGCTTCCAATTTTCTTGAATCCTCTAAAATTCTGTTTTGTGGCACCCCAGACTGCAGCTACTCGACCACTATTTTTTCTACAAGAGATGTTTCCATCTTCATTCTTGTTCATGTCCAACATGTGTTTTCCAAAAACTAACTGAAATATGGCATTCATCGCGCAATTTGCAAATCTGCCTGGAGGGATACACTCTTTGCAGGAGGATATTTTTAATTGTCCCACCGGATTTCTCCGAGCTTGTTCTGTAGTTTGGGCTTATATCCTGAAGATATACTGAGATATACTGAAGATATACTGAGTCAGTTTTTTGTAGACAAACTTTAACAGGGGATAGAACGCACGTTTTTAAAAAGAAAAGTGCCTATAAATATATGGCCGATCTAGCTTCCTAAGGAAGATACAAGGTGTTAAAGTTTCATTTTTTTTTACATTAATGTGTAATATTTTCTGAACGGATGATATATTCACTAAATATTTTACACATATCTTAACCTGCATAGGATCAACATGTTGTATTGTTCCTGTCGAAAATACTATAGTGGATGTTACTTTTTTCGGGTACTTCGGATATTCTGCATAATGGAACTTTTTTTTCGTACGCCACTGACATTATCTGATACATATTTCTAAAATAACGGCCCCATAGTAACAATTTTGATCTCTTGTAATTTTGCTCTAACTGCGACAGTTTTAGAGATATTGGCCGTTGTTTCTCTGACAGTGTAATGTCGTTATTATATTTTTTTTCTCGAATTTTCTTTATGACTTATAAACGAACGCTTAGATTTTTTCATGTTTGGGGGATAATGCCTATTAATTAAGGCGCATAAAACAAGCGGTAAGAATGTTCAAAAACTTGCACAGTGGCGGGGTGGAAGGGGTGCTCCACCCCTTTCGTAAACAGAACATCTACGCCAAAGACTATTTAAAAAAAAAACTATTATTTTCATTATCTACATACAGTTTAACAAAAATAATGTCCCTTCTTCTGTTTCGAAATTCCTGTGCGTTTCCTAGTTATTTTGATTTTTAGTGTTTGATGTGGTACTAAATTAAGTAATTTATTTATTAGCAATAATAATTATCGGCTAAATATTTAATTCTTTCAACGAAACCTACCTAAATATGGTGTGTTAAGGATTCTAAAAAGCCGAAATCTCTTATTCTTTATCTTTTTCCAATGTAGTCAAAATAAATATTTGTTATATCAAGCCTTACTCAAATACAATACTTTTATATGTTGAAATCTGTTAAATTACAAATGTACTTACAATACAATAGATTATTGTGCAGTTGCCAAGTCTTAAAAATTTCCTTTAAGTTTTATTAAACTTGTGCATGTACCAATTTCTGTTTCAATTTTTGTTGTTGTTTGCTAAATAATTTCCATTTAAAACTAGCGTATTTGTAACTGTACGTAATAATTGCAACAAAATATTATACTCCTTGGAAAACAAGTAAGCATTATGTCATATTTTGAAACGACAGTTTGACGTATTACAAGTTTATCTACAAACAATTTTGCTTCATCTTGAATATTTTCACTGTTATTAATTATTATTTTTAAGATTAAAAAGTTATTTTATGTGATTTGTCAGATTTTAATTAGTGTAACATGCCGTTTACATTTACAAATAGCGAACAAGCCGACATTCATTTTATTTATGGGTTCGCAAATGGGAATTCAAGATACGCAGCTAGGGAGTATCGAAGAAGATTTCAAAATAGACGACAACCTCATCATTCCGTTTTTGTGAGTATCCACCGTCGATTTGTTAACCAGGGTTTGAAAAATGTACCCGGGGGCCGACAGAACAACCGTGGACGAGATAGAGACCGTATATTGCGGGAATTTAATAGGAACCCAACGACAAGTACTCGACGTGCTGCTATTGCTCTTGGTATTTCCCAAAGTAAAATTTCCCGGGTTTTAAAACGGGATCACAGACGCCCATATCATTTTCAACCTGTTCAAGGTTTATGTCCAAGTGACGCTGAACGAAGACTTACTTATTGTAGGTGGGTTCTTAACTCCATTCAAAATAATAGGGATTTCTTATCCAATATACTGTGGACTGATGAATCTTGTTTTACTCGTCGTGGTATAGTAAATTTTCACAATCTGCATGTATGGGCACATGAAAACCCACATGCCATTCGACCACGAAGTTTTCAACATGAATTTAGTACAAATGTCTGGATTGGAATTTACGGCAACCACGTGTATGGACCTTATTTCTTGCCACAACGTGTAAATTCAGAAAATTTCCTACAATTTTTAGAAGAACACCATGGTAATATATGGGAAGTCATTCCTTTGAATTTAAGAAGGCAGTCTTGGATTCAACTTGATGGGTGCCCGGCCCATTATGGCAGAAATGTAAGAAATTGGCTAAACAATAACTATCCAGGGAGGTGGATAGGTCGTGGAGGTCCAGTGGCGTGGCCTCCCAGATCACCCGATTTAACACCACTTGACTTTTTTGTGTGGGGATTCATTAAGGAAATAGTGTATACCACTCCGGTTAATACACTTGAGGAACTTCAAAATCGCATTAGAGATGCTTGCAATGAAATAAGGGTGCATCATTTAGTTAACTTAAGACGTTCTATGATACGTCGCAGTGAAATGTGTATTGAGAAGAACGGTTTACATTTTGAACAAAGTATCTAATTTTATGTATGTAGGTACTAGTGTTATTGTTATTAATTCTTGTAATTGTTATTTATAAATCATTATTGCTAACAATTGTTATTTATTCCACAATTATTATTGTTAATTAAATATTGCTATAAATTTAAAAATGTTTATATCTCCATAAACATTAACATCAATGTTCATCTAATGTTTTTTTTTGTAATTGTAATTACTTGGAAAGAGATAAAGAGATTTCGGCTTTTTAGAATCCTTAACAAACCATATTTAGGTAGGTTTCGTTGAAAGAATTAAATATTTAGCCGATAATTATTATTGCTAATAAATAAATTACTTAATTTAGTACCACATCAAACACTAAAAATCAAAATAACTAGGAAACGCACAGGAATTTCGAAACAGAAGAAGGGACATTATTTTTGTTAAACTGTATGTAGATAATGAAAATAACAGTTTTTTTTAAAATAGTCTTTGGCGTAGATGTTCTGTTTACGAAAGGGGTGGAGCACCCCTTCCACCCCGCCACTGTGCAAGTTTTTGAACATTCTTTCCGCTTGTTTTATGCGCCTTAATTAATAGGCATTATCCCCCAAACATGAAAAAATCTAAGCGTTCGTTTATAAGTCATAAAGAAAATTCGAGAAAAAAATATAATAACGACATTACACTGTCAGAGAAACAACGGCCAATATCTCTAAAACTGTCGTAGTTAGAGCAAAATTACAAGAGATCAAAATTGTTACTAAGGGGCCGTTATTTTAGAAATATGTATCAGATAATGTCAGTGGCGTACAAAAAAAAAGTTCCATTATGCAGAATATCCGAAGTACCCGAAAAAAGTAACATCCACTATAGTATTTTCGACAGGAATAATACAACATGTTGATCCTATGCAGGTTAAGATATGTGTAAAATATTTAGTGAATATATCATTCCGTTCAGAAAATATTACACATTAATGTAAAAAAAAATGAAACTTTAACACCTTGTATCTTCCTTAGGAAGCTAGATCGGCCATATATTTATAGGCACTTTTCTTTTTAAAAACGTGCGTTCTATCCCCTGTTAAAGTTTGTCTACAAAAAACTGACTCACCCTGTATAAGAGTAAGAGTGTAATATCTTGTGTAATAATTATTCTTACGTAGGTATATTATTTAAAATAACTATTTAAGTGAGTATTTAATATTAAAGAACTCAAAAGTCATTAACTCAATACTCACCTGGTGATTTCTTTCAAGATGTTTTCGTAATCCCTCATGACTTCAAATCAGTATCTTCCTCACATAATGGACAAATAATTAAACTAATTCTGAGATTCAACACATATAAATCTTTTGCTGCAAATATGACACGCTTCTGAAGGAACTTCAGTTTGTTGAAGGGGATGCAGAATATAAAGATAGATCCATGATTTCTAGCTAAAATATTCTTTAGTATTTAATCAATATGTTCTAACGAACAGGTTTGTAAAGCAAATGTTTCAACGGTAAGGTTTGTAAGACAATCTCTTTAAAACAGCGAAAATAATAAAATATGTAAGGCACAGGTAATGTCGTAATGTCGTTGGTAAAGTCAACGAAACTGAATCTGAGTCAACGAATGAAATAATCTAAATATATAACATAACACCAAAAAATGCGCGGTTTGCTTGGGCCAATCAGATGCAACATCGGGTTGTGCTTTTTACTGTCTAAGGCTACTGCGATTACGACCTACGCCGCTATTCTAAAGAAATCGATGAGTTGATCGATATTTTTCTCCCTAGAGTTACGATGTACGGAATCGTGCCCCCCCTTTCTTTTTCGTACAGTAGCTTACAAGAACGTTAGTCGTATATATCAACAGTCAGATATAATGGACTTCTTTTGTTGTCTCTCTCTCGTTTTATTATTTTTTTTAACGAAGAACACTCGAACAGCGTATGTTGTAGATTAAAAATAAATTAGTAACTAACCGGCAACTTTAAAGATTTCAAGATTATATATATGGTATAAGGTATAACTACTTCTGTAGGAAGGATCTAGACTCTAGACAGTAAGGTAACACCAACGTTTTGTAACGTTTGACACGAATGTTTCTTAATTAACTCTAACTGTAAATTGTTTAAACTGGTACCGTTTGAAACATCTGTACAATTATACAATTACCTAATTTTCAGCAATTAAATTAAATTTAAACTCCAAAGAGAAAAGGAAAAGTATATTCGAGGTACGCGAATGACCGGAATACCGGAAAATTAGGAAAATCCTGGATAATTTTATTTATAAATATGTCTAAAAGCTCCAGTATTTACGTTTCTCCTTTACTGAGTTTAGTTTTTTCTCTTTGAACTAGCCACAGGAGAATATATACATATTTATTGCAGAATTATGAAAATGGATATATTCTTGTCTCTTTGGAGATGGGGGTTAAATTTTTTCCCCCAGTTTGTGATTAAGCCAGATATTTAAGGTTTATATTATCTAAATATAATTATTCAAAATTTAAAAAACACTGAACCATACACACGGACAATTTAAAAAAATTTTAAAAAGAGTTACAAAGTGCTACAATAATAACATAACATAATTTTATTGGTGTTCAAACAACCAGAGAGTTTCTTTACACAGGTCAAGATGTGTAACAACACTAGACTATATTACACAATTTTATTATAAACAAACAATGTAGAATTAATCATTAATGTAGAATGTAGAATTCATCTCAAGAATAGAAACATTTTTATATGATATTTCTTTCTTACAATTTCAAGGTTTTTAATGGCAACATTTTCACGGTAGGTGGTAGCAGGTTAAATAACTTTGGTCCAAAAAATCTATACCAGACCCAGTTTTATATATTCTGTGGAAGTCAATACATATATTTGTTTTGTGTCTGGTGTCACAGGATTGAATTTCTTCGTTAGTTACTTAATTTGGTAGATTATCTTTAATAAACATTAGGCACTGTAGAATATATAAGGATGGTACGGCAAGAATTTTAAGTTCAATAAAACCCTGACTACAGTCTGCTCTGAAATCGAGCTTTTTTATTAGTCTTACTGCATTCCTTTGTAACCCAAAAACACGTTTCATGTTCGAGGCATGGCCCCAAGCATGAATGGCATATATGATATTTTTGATTGGAATATTGCATGTAAAGTTGTTAGAAGTTCCTGTCTGGACACTATTCAGGACATATTCCTAATTGCATAAATAGTAGCGGATAACTTGTTACGTAGCTTATCTAAGTGGATATTCCATGACAGCTTAAGGTCAATCTGTATACCGAGAAAATTTACTCATTAGGAATTATTTTGTACTTGGTTTTAGTTTTATTAGCATTTAAACTAAGTCTATTTGCTATAAACCAAGCATTGACCCTCGCCTGTGTTTCCTCTAATCACAGTTTAAGTTCACTCAGATTTTTATTTCTATTTATTATAGTTGTATCATCTGCCAATAGGATTATATTCAGCTCACGGGTCAGCATGCACCAGGTTATTAATGTAAATGAGAAATAATATTGGCCCCAATACTGACCCCTGTGGAAGTCCATATTTAATTGTCCTCATCTGCGAGCAGCTCTTAGCTGCTTGCAATCCGTTAGACACGACTTCATTAATTTCAGGTTTCCTTCAGAGAATTTATAATATATAAGCTTCTGTTTATGAATATTAGAGGAAACACAGTCAAAGGCCGTCCTTAGATCACAGAATAGAGCTCCTATATGACCTCCTGCCTCAAAACCGGTGTTTATAACTTCAGCTATTTTATTGGTGACCATGGTGGTTGAGTGAGCAGTATAGAAACCATATTGATTTATATTAAATTTATATTGGTAATATTTATATTAAAAAAGTTATTACCTCCAAATTCTAGTTTTTAGAGCCTTATCGAAGGCTTTTGCAATAATTGGAATAAACGATATTGGTCGGTAGTTATTAAGTAAATTAGTAGCACCTTTCTTATGTACAGGTACAACACGAGATACTTTAAAAACCATTGGGAAAATGGAATTTCTCATACATGAGTTAAACAGTTTAGTGAGTGGGATAACTATGTTCATAAGAATATTTGTATTAAAATTGTAATAACCTTTATTATTTTTATATTTTAAGTTAATTATTATCAGCTCATCAATAACATTCTTCGCAATATTATTAAATATCATCTGGACTTAAGGTTTCATCCACAATCAAGTAACTTGACGGTATATTCGTGTTATCACGAACAACCTGCCATACCGCTTTAGATTTATTGCTGTGACTATTAATTAAAGTATCATTGGCCTTGAGTTTGGCACGTGCAATTGCCTTGCGATATTGTTTTTGGTAATTTTTCATGATATTTTTAAGTTTAGGTTAGTTAGTGGCTTTTTACCGTAACTAGCATAAAATTTAATGTTTCCCTCATATCAGTAAGTTCCCTGTTAAACCAGGTGAGAGTAGATTTATTATTTTGGCTAAATTATTTTTCCGGAAAGGCTAGTTCAATTGCATTTCTTAGGAAAATCAATGCAGAATTTGTATCGGTACATATATTGGGATCATCAATAATATCTTAACATATGTTTTCAACTAGGGTTGTGTTTAAGTAAAATAGTCCCTTGCGTTATAAGTCTATACATAGAACTTATGGGACTGTTATCATCAATACAATTTATAGGGAAGTTGATAGTAACAGCCATATGATCTGATAAATTGGTTTCAATAGTAGAAATTTCAAAATTACGACTGTAAGTTTGTTATGATGTTGTCCGAACAAGATGTTGTAATCAAGCGTCGTATAGTTGTAGTCAATAGGTAGTTAAAACAAGTTAAAAAATATATAGTGTTGGTGTTTACCTTTATTAATATAAGCATTTTGGATATCATCCTGAAGAAGAGGTGATACTCGTCGATACGTCGGCAATTTTCTGAAGCAAGTGTTGTTTTCTATGCACTCCTCACCCCACTAACAAAATATAAATTAATTACATCTCAATAACATGTCATGTTTTTAGATGCAGTGTGTCGATAACATATTTAGCATAAAAGGTCAAGAGTTCAGCCTGCGTCCAATGGTTTCATCGTAAATTTGTCAGACACGCAGCGCTTATAAATGAAGAACGATTCGCATGTGATGCGTGGTCATAAAAAAAAGGTAAATTATCGTACACATTACCAGAGAGAATTCGAACATGTGCATTGGATTTTCGCAAAATTAATTGCTCTCTTTTTTGAGCGTGTTCCAATGTACATTCAGAATATTTACATTTTACGCAAATAAGTGTTTTATTTCCTCTATTAGCACGTAATTTTTTTACATTTCTCTAATGTTAGTCATGATAACAAAGATCTAAATTGGCTCTTATAAAAGTTTCAATTTAATCGGACTTGAACTAAGCGAGATGTGTGTGATAAGTAAAAATTGAATAAAATCTATAAAATTTGAGATTTTTCAGAAAATGGCCATTTTGACCAGTTTTTCCAGTCCGGATTGCCTGGCGAACTCCAAAATTGGAACCGCCAACGCGATTACAAGAATAATTTTCGAATAAATTG
Organism: Tetropium fuscum; assembly: GCA_964058915.1. Lineage (NCBI taxonomy): Eukaryota > Metazoa > Arthropoda > Insecta > Coleoptera > Cerambycidae > Tetropium > Tetropium fuscum. The sequence continues at coordinate 20,574 of CAXKVY010001286.1, read as the reverse complement.
TCGCCAAGTCGACATAAGAATAATTTTTTTAGACCTTTTAGACATTGCTCGTTCGCCGACTAAACGTATATATTATACTCCGTGACCTCTACAACAAATCTGTCGAGGTCACATACGTTTTTCGTGAGACGGGTCTCATATATACACGCCCAGTATATTTTCAATATTAAAACCAAAGTGCAACATTTAACAATCTTTTTGAAGATGCGAGGTTTCTGCGATTGTTGCTTTTTCGTTTTTCGAGTCTCTTTCGAAAGCGGTAAGATCAAGGATTTCGACGTGTTGATGAAAATAGACGACTGTGCCTATTTGTCTAGTGGACAAAGCGAGTCACGAGTGTCAGGTTGTGATACAGTTTTCTGGCTTGCAGTCGAACGGTTAAAATAAATACTAGGAGTGTATATTATATGAGATCATATATCTGGTTAATTACGCTAATGAAATAATATAATTTCTATCCAACTCTATTTACCAATTCAAGTTTTTAAAATTTTGCCTAACAGTCTGATATTTTATTTGGAATGCAAGGGCATGTAAAAACGTTGAGGGTGATACTCTTTCTAGCAAAATGCTCGAAAATGCAGGGATGTTTGAGGCCTAAGGTTTTTTTCCGGTGATTTTCTTATCATTTCTAGTTAATATTAAAAGTTTGACTTACAGATTACCTATGTCTGATATAAAGAGGTGTGGACCAACGAACGATTTGGAGTTTTAATAGATACCCATAGGGAATACCGGAATTTGTAGGACCCGAAGAACTTTTACCGCAGATTATAAGGACCCGAAGATTATAAAAATATATTCAGGAAAATAGTAAATAGCAAAAAATATTAAAAAAATTACTGCACTTATGGACACCAGTATGAAAGAAATCGATTGAATTATGAAGCATAATATTTCTCAGCACCAACAAGAAGAAATTATAAAAGTATGAAAAAGTGTGGGACAGTGCCAGCATTTTAAAGCTGATATTTGTATTTCGTAACTGTATTGTAATTCTGTTCCGATATTCTCTACAAATATGAAATGATGAACGTGGTTCATTTTGAGGATTTCTCATCGATTCTGGGGCATCATTTTCTCTTCTGGATAAAAGAGATCTATCTATCCCAATATCTATATTTGAGACATCTATACTCTTTTCTCCAAAAATATACAAAGAAATATACAAAATGTTAAAATTTGATTATTAAAATACTAAAAATAACGCCAACATTGGCATAATATAAAAGCAAATTGTATGGTTCATTATTTATCTTTCATAAATACCAATACCAGTACTAACCAATCACCAGCCAGTATAAGAAATCATATTCTTTAGACATTTTGAGCACGACTAGTTCGTTTGATGTAAACGCACTGAATACAAAATCGAAACTCCTACAATATTTTGCCTGCTTGATGGAAATAGAGGTTAATTTTTTTGCCCCAGTTTTGTTTTCTGTTATCAGTGTCTCGAAAAACACCAACAAAACAGAAACTCGACTAGTCCGTTTGGTGGAAGACCGCCTCCTTAAAAACCTGCGGAAATGTTTCTAATGAATCTGTTGTTTTCGTGGAATGCAGAAATTATCCTTTGAGTAGAGTATTCAAAATACCACAATGGATGGAATAATTCTAATAGCAGAGAAGAAGAAATTTAATTTTTGACAGAACTATGTGCAGTAGAGGAGTAAGCAGTTTTGTGCCGTAAATAATGTTATACATCTGAAATGTTGTCTGCTGCTGATGCTGTTGCAACAGATAATCTCATGAGTAGGTACTATATGCACAAGTTTTTGTTAGAATAATTACAAGTAAACCTTTCAATACATAGAGTTAAACGGGAAAAGGTAATAAAGCCTGCAAATCATGTAATTTATACGTGCAATGCCAAACTGCAAAAAACGCAAATATCATGGACATTCTGATGAGTTAAGAACTAAATCGACGTAGGATTTGCAGGAAACAACTACTCAGAGGGCAGAGATCTCCAGATACCTGAATTGAATTATACCCACGTATCCTGATTAATAGTCAAAAGCATTCGTCACTAAACATTGACCGGTTTTGAGCTTCGCAGTGTGTGATTTGGCAAATATGCTTGGCGTCTATCTTTCGATACTTTTGCCGGGTGTACGCGTTATGATAGTATCTTGCTCACGGGCTGTCCGTTATTATATTTTGTTCGTTATTATCGATTTTCTTGTTCACGTATGACTATGATGATGATTTAGGAGGAAAATGGGTATTTGTTGTTTGTTATTTGCTGCTGCTATTAGTGTTGTTAGTTGACATTTTTCAAGAATGGCTAAGAAGCGCTTTTACAATATTTTAATTCTATGTTAGTGGTTTAGTGTATGCTGTTGGGTCTTTTTGCTTGTTTGGATGTTTGACTTTATTTATGCCTCTTTTATGGTATTATTTCCCTTTCTTTTTGTTTTAATTGATTTTTTAATGTTTTAATTTTACCAATTATATTTTTCTGTTTTTTAATGGTTTTTTTCTAACTTTTATTTGTTAGTGGCGGGGGTCAGGGTCGAGGAGCAGGGGTGGAGGTTGCGTATATGTAGTTCAATGATGTAAATTTAGGTGGTTGTCTGAATAATGGTGTTCTTGACTGTGTAATTGTAGGGTTTGTGTGGTTGTTGAGTTTATGTGAAAATTTTGGCATGATTGTTTGTTGGATGAATGTTTCCAGTGTCGGTGTAGCTGTTATGTTGTGTATGAATGTGTTCTTTATAGGTATGCTCGTCCCCTGAATGCTTTTTACTGCAATTCTGAGATTTTTTTTCTGTTGTACTTGCATTAAATTCCTAAATTTTACTGGCATTTTTAGTTCATTTTATTTGTTTGTTTATTCAATTAGGTTCGTTACCGCTTCTGCGATAACACAAATCTTGTCAAAAGTGTTTGTTTTTGATTTGAGTTCGTGTATTAGGTTCGTTATGATTGTCCAGATTTTTGTTAAGTTTAGTTGTTTGAAGATTTCAATTATATCCCTGAGGGGGTTGCTACTCTGTTCATTGTTTTCTATTTGTTGTTTATCAGTGTTTGGTTTAGAATTTTGTTGGGATTGTCTATAGTTTTGCCATTTGTTGGCATTTTCATTTACTAATTGTTCTGCCTGTTCTTCGGTTCTAATATTAGGGGTGGCTAGTACGGTTGTCTGTCTGTTTTGTGTTGTTGTCGTCGTTCGTCTTGGGGGAGCTGCTTGTCTTTGTCTTGTTTCCGGGTTGATTCTAGTGGTTTGCCTTGCTTTTGCTTGTGTATATGTGGGGCAACCCCGATAGTTCGCCGGGTGGCCACCCCCACACAATGCACACGTGCATCCTTCTGCAGTGCATGCATTGCCTAAGTGATTTTTCGCACATCGTACGCAGCGTGGATTGAGATTACAGAAGTAGGATGAGTGCCCCAGCCTTTGACATTTGTGGCATTGTGGTAGGTCTTTTCGAATATATTCAGTCACTTTTACTCTCAGGTCACATATGTTATCTAATTTATAGTAGTCGTTAACCGCTTGTTCTGGTACTGTGAGAAGTAAAATGTTCAATGCCTGTTTGCGTCCGTCTCTAGGTGTCATGATACGTGCAATATTTATGAAGGGTAGTTCTTTGTCTGTTAGGTCTTGTTCTATGTCCTCATTTGGTATGTCTACCGGTACGTATTTTATTACAACTTTAATTGGCTTTATGTTTTTTGTACTATGTGTGAAATACTCTATGTTGTTGGTGGTTAATTTATTTGTAATTTCAATGTGATGCTGTGTGTTTTCAGGTATGCAAATTAGCGCTGAATTGTTAAACTTAAATTTTGGGACCGGATTATATTTATTTTTAAGATATTATACGAACAATAGCTCAAATATCATTAAATATCTTTGAGCTTGATTATAACATTTAATATAATGCTAATATGCAAGACGTAGAAGACGGAAAGCACCACGATATAACGTGAGCTAACGCTATCCCTAAGTGTTTTCTATATTAACTATTATTTCCTGCCCCGTTAAATTCACGTAACTCCTTATAATTATCATAAATAACAATTAATTATACAAGGAAGGAAAACTTCGTTGTTCTACAAATTAATCAGATTGGTTTGTATTGAATCAGTCCATATCTCTCACGCAATGGTGTCGCACCAGTATATATAAAACCTAAAATAAATGAAAATACCTTTTAGCTAAAGCGTTAAGGTCAAAGTGAGTGCCGTAAGACCCTCACGTCAAAGCTTATTTCATTAAATTATCTTTTATGAGCCGGGAATTTTACCATAAGCTGACATCATCTCCTTTTACCTATGTACATTTTTAATGATGAAAGCTATGAGATTTGCAGCGATATACAACCAGCAATATATTAATTACAAAATTACAATATATAAATTATAATAATAATATTTATTTACGTATAAAAAATACTTTAAAATATTAAAAACTTGTTAAAATATAAATAATATAAATAAACTAATACTCAATAACTGAGTTCGCATGTTTTGAGGAGAGAAAATACATGTCTCCAATAATAGATTTTCTAATATCTAATTAACATTAAAATAAGATAAAATACAGGATAAGTTATGTTGCTATGCTAAAAATATATTTTTTTGATTTTTACTTAATTTTTTTTATATTTGCAATATTTTGCATTTCTTTAGGTAAAAGTGTTATATATTTTAGGAGAAAGATAAACTCGTTGACTAAGTTTTTTTGACTTGAGGTACTGTATATATTTGACCCTGTCGCGTATTATAACGATGTAAGCATAGGGGCTGAATATTTATTGATGCGACGTTTTGCAATAATATTAAAACAATATAATGGCCTTAACTCAAATACTCTAGCTTCGGTAAAAATGAAATTAGTTTTGTAATTGCAATAATGAAACTGTCATATTTTTTTTAGATAAAATCAGTTTTAAAAACATAAAAATCAGTTCTATAGGGGCTGTAAAATAATTTATGTGTAGTTTAAGAAGTGTACGTATTGTAGTTTTTGTTGTTGATTTATGTTACAGGGATGTCCAAAATTGATAAAATTACTTTTTTCGAAATTACTCAATATTTTCAAATGGAAGTATATAACTTTCATTTTACAATAATTATATCCATGTTTTTAATACGAATACAACGATGTATGACAACATAATATTTACTGACGGTTTTATTTGCAATAGGGAACATTCCCTATTCCATCCCATCTTTTTTTATTGCATACACATGGTCTATCATACTGAATAAATAAGATATGCAAAGTATGACGCCTTAATTTCTAATAATAAATTTATTATAAATTATTAAAGTCTCGCGCCCGAGCGAAACGTTTCAAACAGGTTGATAGTCGTGACGCCACATCTTACAATTTACAAACAAGGAGAAGACCAATTCGGTCAATGCATAAGTCAATTTTTTTTTATAAAATTGGGTACGTTATATATTTTTGGTTTACCTTTTTTGCAACTTTTTGAAAATTCAGTAATATATAAGATTTCATTTAAAATAACAAAGTTGGCATCGAGTTCCGTTATAACCGGAAGTACCAAATGGTTGAAATTTAAGTGGGACCACCCCCCAAAATACTCTATAGTCCAGCAAATATAATCCAATTTGCTTAAGTCGATAAAAAAATTACACGAATCGAATTCAAAACCTCATCCTTTTCTGAGGTCGATTAAAAACAAACAAAGCTAACACAACGGTTTGATTTTTTAAGATCGGTCAATATTCAGGAAAAAAGAAAAATTTTTCCCCTCGATTTTGAGTCCGGCTAGAGCCCTGCTCTCCTCTCCGTTCTCCTGTTGCATTGTAAAAACTTTGATGTCCGCTAGCTCACCTCTTAATCATCCGATTTTGATCTAGTTTGGCTACAATTAAAGGCCGAAAAAAAGATGTCAATTGGTATACAAAATATATCCCCGCTCGGACAAACACCGTTCGAAAATACAGGTAAATTGTTTTTTTTGCGCATTAGGCGTTTATTTGCCACAAAAAAATCTCTAATGCCAACGTACAGCGTATGAAGAAATGAAGAAAAAACCTTTTGTTTTTTTAAGATCGGCTAATATTCAGAAAAGTTATGGGTGTTTTAAATATTTTCGTTTTCCCCCTCTCCTAATTATCGCACCACCCCCAGCCCGCGGCCTCGTAATTCCTTCATAATAGCTCTTCCACATAAAAAAATTGAGCCTCCAACTCCACAATTTGATTTTTCTTATTTTCGCAACTAATTTTCGCGATATCTTGCGAACTAATTATCCGATTTCGCTCAGCTTGTTGCTCAAATGAGCGGTTGTGTTTTAACGCACTCTTCATTTGTTATAAAGGGTCCGCCAATAGGGACGCTCGATCTTTGACAGCTCATGGCGGCCATGTTGTTTGTGGTAGAGTTGGCAAACGTAGTTGTTATTATTCAGTGTATCTTCACAAATCACCATGAACCAATTCAGCCGCGAGCAACATGTGCAAATCGTTCAAACTTATTACGAAAATCATTCATCGGTTAGAGCAACGTTCCGCGCGCTCCGCCAATTTTACGGTGCAATTGATCGTCCTGCTGAGTCGACTATCCGTCGTTTGATTAACAAATTCGAGGCAACCGGTTCGGTGAACAATCAGCCAACACCGACGCGTCGTCGAAACGTCCGATCTGCCCAGAATGTCGCCGCTGTGCGCGATAGTGTGCGTGAAAATCCGCGACAGTCAATTTCACGTCGCGCACAGGAACTCCGCCTTTCGGAAACATCACTTCGCCGAATCTTGCATCTGGATTTGGGCATGCATCCGTACAAGATCCAGCTGACACAAGAGCTCAAAATAAACGACCATAGACAGCGCCGTATCTTCGCTGATTGGGCTTTAGAGCAGTTGGAAGTCGACCCCGATTTTGGTCGCAAAATCATCTTCAGCGATGAGGCACATTTTTGGTTAAATGGGAACGTCAACAAGCAGAATTGCCGTTATTGGGCCGAGAACAATCCACAGGAGGTCCACCAGGTCGCAATGCACACAGCAAAGGTAACTGTTTGGTGTGGATTTTGGGCCGGAGGCATCATCGGGCCGTATTTCTTCGAGAACGACGATGGTGTGTCCATCACGGTAAACGGCGAACGATACAGATCCATGATAACGAACTTTTTCTGGCATGAAATCGACAATATGGATGTCGAGGATATGTGGTTTCAGCAGGACGGCGCTACGAGCCACACAGCGCGCGCCACAATGGATCTTCTGCACGAGCGCTTCGGAGGAATGGTTATCTCGCGCGGAGGCGACATCAACTGGCCACCGAGATCGTGCGATTTAACCCCACTAGACTATTTCTTGTGGGGTTTTCTTAAATCACAGGTCTACGCAAACCAACCACAAAACACTGATGCCCTCAAAGTCAACATACGCCACGCCATCGATGAAATACAGCCCGATTTGTGCGCCAGAGTCATTGAAAATTGGACTTCTCGTATGCGCGCCACCCAGCGAAGCCGAGGTGGACATTTGACCGATATTATTTTCCATACATAATGCCTTCGAATACTCTTTCAAACAAAAAATAAATTTCATTTATACCTCTCACACAACTTGCTTTATTTCATTTTAAAGATCGAGCGCGCTTATTGGCGGACCCTTTATAAACTTTTTTTCTATGGAGTCAAAAGCCGCCGAGATATGGAGTAAAAATGATTTTTCCATACTTTTAATTGGTGGTTTCACCCTCCCCTCCATAACCCCGCCTGCACAAACCATACCATAATTTAGGGGGGGATACGACGTGATAGATTGGGCAAAAAATATTTTTGGTTTTGAGCGTCTGTTTTCGAAACCCAGATCCACTTACGGGTTATTAATTTAACATCTATTAGGTATATTCGGAACGATTTGATTTAAAACAGAATAAAAATCAAAATTGTTTGTAAACGTATTGCATAGCCATGCATTTAAACTTTATTGATGGTAATAAAGGTTATCTGTAATTTCTATTTTAGAATTGATTTATTTCCATATTCATAACGCCCAAGGGCGTTATTTCTCATCTAATGTATCTCAAAATAGGGTGCTTATTTCAAAATAACAGACTAGTAGGATATTGAAGAATATTTGTACCTATTATTAGTTTAAATTATTTAAATCAAAATAATTCTGAATTGGCAGTAGTGTAAAAAAGCATGTTTATCAACTTCGGAGCTCTCTGTACCACCCAAAATCTGAGAAAAATGGGAAATAAAAAATTCAATACATACACCTCTATGATTGTTTTATAAATTTTACAACAATAAATAAAAGTCCGTCACGGCACACTACATGAAAATCAAAATTGATCATAAAAAATACAAGGTATTTAAAAATCAAAAGTTGGGAAGCCGTACAAACTTACAGAGTAGATAAAAAAACTGTCGTCTTGATAACATGTGATGCATGTCAAGTTTCATCTCGATCAGTAAACAAATAAAGAAATGGCAGCCGGAAGTCTATTAATTATATATCTATAATTTTTGTGTCACAGGTATAATATAAGAATTCCTTCCTGAAATTTCCTAATACTTTGAAGGATAGGACGTTGGATATATGTACTTTTTAAAGTCAATGCTTTCTAAATACAATGTGGATATGAACATATGGTGGCTTCTTATGTTTATTTACGGCTTCTTTGTTCTTGATTGTTTAAGTTTGATGTTACTTGTTGGTATATGAAAATAAACAGAATACGTACGAACAGAATGAGATTCTAAAAAGGTACGTCTGTGATTTAATTTAAAGAGGAAACGAAATTTATATCATTAAAACTTTTGAATGCTGTCTATAGAGGATTTTACCAAACAAAAAGCAGTTGCATTTTCTATTTGAAGGGTAACTGATATTAGTACCATCATCAGCATCACAGGATGAGGAGTTTTAATTCACTTAGTTATGAGAGCTGCCGGTATGGCAATTACTAAATAATATGCACTGTAATATAGTGACATTACAAACTTACTTTAAGGTGCCAGTAAAGCAGTAACTTTGCACCAGTTCCCATAGAACAATTTAATATAAAATTATTGAGTCCTTCCTACCAGAGCTCAGTGAAACTTTTCTCTCAAGTCTTCTACTTCGTCCAACTTTTACAATATCCTTAAAGTAAACTTAATTTGGTGAAAACAAGCTTTTGCATTTTTTAATAATTATATGTCTATTAATGGGAAAAGTTTAGTAATACGTTGTCAAGTCAATATCATGGTTTTGTGGAGATAATATCCATTCGCTTGGATGAATTATTAAATGGTTATTAAGTAAAATATAGCTTCAGATTTTGGCGTAGAATTTTATGTCACAATTATTGCACGTGTCACAATTATTAGGACTGGTAGACCGTCAGAAAATCGTCGCTCCTCATCATCGAAATTACAGCGCACGAGCTGTTAAATTTTACAATTAATATATTTAGTTCATGACATGTTTGCCAGAGCGGTGATAGCTGAGTTGTTTAGCGTATGTTTAGTGTGCTGAGATTTCGGGTTCTATTCCCACAGCTTCTGCTTTTATTTCAATTTTTTTACTTAATTAATACGTGTACATGGCATAAAGTGTCCCAAGGAAGACCAGTTGGTTTCACAAGAATATTTTTATATTGTTTAGGTTACCGCGGCGGTTGTGTACCCACGTATAGAAAAACATTGCCGCGTCGGCGGTGGTTCTGTAGAGACTCTCACAATTAAAATGAAGCTAATAACTAATACATTAATTCTTTCCCATTCTCCCTTTCTTATGGGGCATCTCATTCATTCTACATGGGAACACGGAGAGGTGTTCTTCGCGAGTATTATTTACTGTTGTTAAAGTGGTTAAAGCCTGCAGTTTTGCATGTTAATTCCGATAACAACAATACCTGACGCTGTAAAAAATAATAATCGCATGAGAATGAGTTTGAACATGACTGAAAGTGCTGAGCCTCGGTGGCTCCCTAGCTCGCTAAAGCGATTTAATTTGTTTGGATAATAAAAAGTACACAACATATAATTTCTATATATGTATTTAAATTTTCTATGGGTTTTCTTATTGACAGTCGAAATTATTTTCTGTTTTCTGTTTTCTTATTGACAGTTGAAAGTTCCAACGATTGCAGTTCTAAAAGCAGCCATAAACAATAATTTCAGATTATAACTATACATATATATTAAACTTTTTTCAGGATTTATTATTTGCAATGAAATTGAAAGAGAAATTCGTTTTTTAAGAAATATTTGAGACAGAAACAAGACAAGAAATTTTTGTGTTGGTGCTAAGGCCATGGAGCACCCACGTAGTCGGTGCGCCCTTGGACCCAAAACTTATTAAAAATATGAAAGTTTCAATACAGAAATGGTAGAATTGGTAGAACATCACATGCTTATATGATATAAACGAGTATGGGAAATAAACATTTCAAAACAGAATTTGTAAGAGATTTTTAATTTTTGTTAACGAATTACATATACATAACTCACAAAATACAGAAACAAAAATATACAATTCAAAAACAAATAGCATTATATTAAAAAAATTAAATGAACCACCTTCGGCTCAATTGAATGCAATGTCACTAAACATTGCCTCACATTATATCGTTATTATAAAAATAAATACCCACTGTATGAAATACAATATCAATTTCTGTTTGCACGAGTTAATTTAGGTACCCCAGAATAAGTTTTATCCAGCCCCATCACAAGAGTCACAGCTCCGAGATTACAAATCATACCAAACCATTCATTAATTCTTTAACATAAGACAAGAATATGCTTCAAAAAATATTTGTATTGTAGCATATTTCAACCTACCTTTCATAATTCATGTAATCGGTAAGTTCGCAGCTTTTAGGTAAATCACTATTTGATTTACCTAATGTTTGTTGTTGTTTAATTTCAGGGAGTCTAGGGAAATTTTTGAATCTTTTTGCTTTGAAAATAAATTCTCATCAAAGTATCATTTTCATCAATAACTATTTCCATCACCGTCACCTTGTCTTTTTTAAGATTGTCAAAAGCAGACTGCAACTTATATTAGTAAATAATTTTACTATCTATTTTCGGGAAATGAATTTGATGTAGCAAATATTCATTTCAAACAGTCATTTTCCATTTTCTCTATATTCTGCATTGTCTCAGCTACCGTTGAGATGGAGAAACTCCCGGGATTGTGTTTCATAACAACGATAACGATAGTGAATGATCTACGACATTCTTTTAAACCATCTAAAATATTCTCCGAGGTCCAAGAAGTCGAGATTGGAAACGGTGAGGGAAGTTAATTTTTGAACTTTACTTGAATGCCGCACTTTTATGGAAATATGAGAAACTTTTCAATGCTAAATGTTTGCAATTTATGAGTAAGGTATAAAATTTTAAAACGCAAAATATATTGAAACGTACCAAGGAGTATAATATGTTCCATATAATAGGTATATATTTATAAAATAAAAATATTCTACTGAATTTAAAGCTTTTATAGGGCTTACTTTACCCATTCATCTCACATGTCGAGATAAACCTGGCAAAATTTAAGTCATTTCCCATTTTTTACAATTTGTCAGCTTAGGTATTAAGGACTGGCAGGACCTTCTATACGGTTAACCTAACATGAGTCATTAATAACACTTCGGCGGTTTCCGTTATCGCATTTTCTCGATATTTTCAACGGAAATTTTCCGTTGGATTACGGCGTATTCCCTACTTTTTAACAATTTGTCGTGTCATTTATTTAGGATTTATAATTGTTTTCAGGTTGTTTCAAAATAACAATGCAATAATTGGTAAAATTAAAATGCTATATAAGTAACTTAATATAAAATTTGATCGGGGGTAATACCTCAGAAGTTCCATTTAGGAAAAAATTCAAATACTCTTTAATTTTTTCCTATATAACGGGTTTGCTAACCACAAGACCATGCGGTTATTAGGCAACTTATTATATATCCTAGAATTGTATAATAAGTATGTAGTGTGTAGGTATAAATATGTATATTACACAAAATCGTTGATTGAAGGAATACTAGTCCTTCAATCAACGACAAAATGTTGTGCCGTCTTTGAAAATACCCAAATAGATATACCACATTTACGTGAAACTGAAGCAAGCCATCAATGCTTTCAGTCATTAGCCACCAGGGATTTTCGCCCAAAAGGGAGTCCTAATAGAAGTTTATAGAAATATATTACCCAATCTGAATGCTAATTTTAACGGCTCTATCCTGTCTGATGAACATTGGAACGAGAGTGAAAACAATAAATCTATATCACAGAAAATTGAAAACATCTATTAAGTGCCAAAAGGAAAACGATTTATAATGACTAATTTCTGACAAGTTAACAGAAAGGCTATAAAACGATACGTGCTGCAACAATGTTATTTCTTATATTTACATAATTCTGAAGAGCTCCAACAAAAACCAACAAAATTTTTTAACCAGTTTTTTTTAATCAGACCTCATTCCTGTATAATATACCTTATTCTTATTATATGTATAAGGCTATATAATCCGGCTAATGAGAATTTTCTCTTGATCTCGGGTCTTGTAGTTCTCTTCTTAGGTTAAGACTATCTGTTAGTAGAGAATGTGGGCATTCACTTATCTTATATTATTTCCTGTAGAAAAAAGGCACGGACCATGGAGCTGTTCTCTGTGATGCCTTAGCACTCTCCACGCTTGGTCATTAACAATATTTACCTCATTACATAAACAGATATACAATAAATAAATATATGAAATATAGCATTCATATTTGGAAGAATAAATATTTATTTAAATTATATTTAACATTAGTGTACCAGAAAGATTGTTTATAATGTAGCTCAAAAGCCTTAAATATGATTTGATTGGAAATCTGTCTTATAATTGGCTTTATAATTCATAATACTGTGATGGTGTTAATTTTTGCTTTGCTCCGTCATTGAATAGACTTGAATAGAATGGGTTGATATTATTGTTACTATAGAAATTATGCACAAATTATATTTTGGTGGATTTATTTTATATATACATAAAATGTAACTATTTTCTATTAATGTGAGTTCTTATCAAAACTGTTACATAAAAATGTCACTATGAAAATAGTAGGTATGAATAATAAATTCAAGTGTGTGGTTACCATAAAAATCCGGGACATCTCTGTTCCACGATTTTTTTAGCTTTTCGTAGCGGAACTCTTGTCACATGCCGTATGTTCTGAATTTTTCGAAGCTCTTCGCACGATATATTCTATTTGACAGTAGCAATGTATTGTCACGCCCCGTATATTCAAAATTTTTCGAAGCTCTTCGCACTATATATTATTATGTTCTCTATGATAGTAGCAATGTATGATTACCATAAAAATTCCGGGACACCCTTGTTTCCGGTTTTCACGATTTTTTAAACTTTTCGTAGCGAAATGTAGTGAACGTAGCGTATGTCGATATGCAACTGATGAGTGTTTTTAATTTGATTTCTCATTGTAATGGATTGCTACCAACCCAAGATTACTTATACATAGTTGGAACTGATGACAATGATGAGGGTACCTGTCGTAATATATTCAAAATTACAATTGTATATCTGAGGACCAAATATGAATTGTAAAATACTTAACACGTTACAACTTGGTTCTAATTAAATAGTTGAAATTATTATATATATATATATATATATATATATATATATATATATATATATATATATATATATATATATATATATATATATATATATATATATATATATATATATATATATATATATATATATATATATATATATATATATATATATATATATATTGAAATGTAATGCTACGTTGATTAAACCATTATTTTCTCAAACATGAGTTGAAAACTGATAAAATTAAGAGCAAATTCGCATCAATTGCTAAGAGATGGTACAACAGGGATCCACCTAAACAATTTAAGGCCCTTGTAGTTTAGCTTTCACTCCGGTCCCTTGTTATGTGAATCATTGAACCATAACCGGCACGGGAGGGTGTAATATTAACAAAGTAACATTAACTTGTTAGTTTAATTACATTTTAATATTTATTACTGGGTCATGTGATATGTGATCCCCACTGAAAACAAGTGCAAATTGACAACAGATAACGTGCCAATATCGATTGGCTGTATTCATGACCTCGATAAGAGGGGCAGAGCAGGACTATCGCTCTTTATAATTTTACAGTTTGTCACTTTAAGTATTGCGTTACGTACAAGGTGTGCTACTGTAGATATCTCCCCCATGAAATGTATTACGTCTCATATAACTTATATTATTAACTCTATAAATATATATATATATATATATATATATATATATATATATATATATATATATATATATATATATATATATATATATATATATATATATATATATATATATATATATATGTATATATACCATACCTGAAACAGACATTGATTAAATAATAGATAAAAGAAAATGATAGAAAATAGTATAAAATAAATAAATAAAAGTAATAATAACTAAGATTGTGAACTGTACATCTAAGAAGTGATAGTGAATTTGTGAGGTGCTAGGCAAATAAACTCAACAAATGAAGTGAGAAATGGTGGGCATGATAATAATATGGATGATATAATATGAAAAGTAATATGAGTATGAAAAAAACAAATCTAGAGGAAAAATAAACAAATGAGGAAAAAAAATAGGAGAGAAATAATTAATTCAACTGGGTAACGACTTATTAAAACAAATTGGGAAGAGGATATAAATTGTGATTGCTGATTGAGAATAAGGGAAGATACCGGTAATCCATAACTCACAGTTCAGTTCCAGAGTCAAGGTGGAGACGGAGCATCTCCCGGTAAAGTATTCCAGATAACGATAAAAATGGGAAAGTTTAAAATTACAAGCATTACGAGTCTACGATAAACAAAGATAAGGTACATTATATTGAATAAATAAGTCATGACTATAGTATGAAATATAAAAGATTTTGATATTTTATAAACTATAAATTTCCTACCTGCGCAAGTGAGCATTTTAATAGAGCTCATAGATATAGAACTTTTATTGAAACCGATTCAGATTTTCATATCATATTTTCATATCTAAAAATTTTCATGTTTGTTTATTAACGTCATTAATGTCACAACCCTAGAACTATTTTCTAAGATACAACTCTTTCGTATTCTATCATTTTCTGAGTTTCGCAGCTTCTTTTCAGATCCTACTCCAGAGATATACAATTACATTCATTTAATGAGCATAGCCGGAGCATATAAGGTAAAGGGTAAATTAATGGTAAAATAAAAAAAATAATTTGATTGTAAAACTACAATCAAAATTAAAATTACTATTAATTAATATACAATAACCATAACAATATATATATATATATATATATATATATATATATATATATATATATATATATATATATATATATATATATATATATATATATATATATATATATATATATATAATGCACCATATCGCATGTAAAATATAACATAAATTTTATAATCCTAAATTCACAAATTTAAATACTTATATACTAAATACAAACTTAAATATTAAATTATAATTAGCATTTATTTTTATTAAATGGCGGAAAATTTCATATTCAGTTTACTTCACCAAATTAGATATGTAAGTTGGTAAATTTTATTATTAATTTGTGTTACTTAGCAAAGGTTCCTAACAATTTCTTTACTGTGGGAAATCCTTACATTTTCAGTTGTCCAGATTTTCTATTAGCGTTCACAGAGAAAATTATTATATCTAAAAGTAAATCGTGTGCCAACCAAAATGAAATAAAATAGCGTCAGGCTGTTAACTTGTTAATAATCTCGGATGCGGAAGTTGTTATATGAAAGAGTACAATGACTCCAAAAAAAAATATTACATATTATATATGTCAATAGTTCATGTAATTAAAAAAATGTAAAAAACATATCATGTAAAAAAATGATATTAAAAGAAACTAATTCAGGTATACATTGTTTACATTTTCATTACATGTTCCTATATATTGTTTGTATTCTTTGTTTAATCATTGTCTTGCGTGGGTGGAGAAAGGTTATTGCATGGAACGCTGGTTTGTATTCCATGCGTGAAACACGATATTATATTAATAAAGAATCGGTTAAAGTATCAGCAAAAAAAATAACTTTGTTGGGAGCTTTAACAACTACTCGTGTTGCGTATCAGAGGGGTCAGGGGCGCATGTCAGTTTCACGATATTGAACGCTCGCGTCCATCGATGAGTACTGAATAATACTAAAATAGCGCAGTTGTCTCAGTTGCAGTTAGACTTCATCAAGTGAAATAAATCTAATTAAGTGTCGTCCCAAATGGAAGTTAAATCAGAATTAAAATATAAAGTTTTGTCGTGTCAGACCAGAGAAACCAAGCAATAGATAATAAACTCAAAAATTAATTAAAAAAGCTGTGACGTTCTTACCATGGTGCGCTGTTTTTTCGGGCGCCAGCCTATGCTTTATCGTATACTGTAGGAGCCTTAGGAAGCTACAAATGGAGATGGTAAGTCCGGGGCTCACGTCCTGCACAAGGGAAAACATGCTACCTCATACAGTGGTACTACTACGTCAAGGTTATCTGCTCTATATCTATCTATGTACATCTGTCTGCTTAAATATTATATAGATCTAAATATGTCCTTAATAGATATAGTTTCAGAGCCGTAATGGTAAGTAGTTGAGTATTAGTAGCAGCAGTTGTAGTTCTTACAACTACAGCTTACAACTGCCTAGTAGTATTTTCTACCATGACATAAATAGTGATTCTTATTATATAAAACATGAGAAACAAGAATATGGTCATGAGAAAGTTCCCTTCGAGGTGCTTTGCAGAAGGCGCTTCTTTAAACCTCATGATACCTCATGATGAACCTTAATATTATACATATTATGGATTTTATATGGATTATATTTTTGCACCGAGGTTTTACATTCGATCATTTTCTCTGAATAACTATTTAACGAACAGGCAACATCATTCCCAGATTTTTGGTGTGCCAATGTTGTAGAATTAATTGGTTAAATTTTAATTTTCTGGTCACAGATTTGTAATCATTTCTGGAGACTTTATTTGTGTGTTGGCCTTGATAATAAAAAAATCCTCTATATCCCCAACCGATAAGATAGACGCTCGGAATCCGGATTGAATATTCACAAATTGATTAGATAAGCCACAAAAACGTGCTTGGAATAATTATAATAACAATGAATATATCTTACGTATGTAAAAAAATATCTTAAAATATATGCATTAAGTATGTTTGGCAAGATTTTCATTTGTATTAATTAATCACTATTTTCGTAAGTTTTAGAATATTTGCGAATATTTTTGGCTGCTATCTCTAGAGTAGGTCTATATCCGAAAGTATAGCGGAGTTTCGGACAAAGGGATTCCATGCATAAAATTATCTCTCTGAAGGATCCAATTTCTTACATATACGGCAGCAAAAACCATTATTTCATAGCACTGGGATCTGAGTAGTGCAAAATATACGACCGGAGGTCATTTTAGGCTATATATATATATATATATATATATATATATATATATATATATATATATATATATATATATATATATATATATATATATATATATATATATATATATATATATATATATATATATATATATATATTAGCTTTGAAATTCTTTGCTATTCATATTTGTTTTGTGAAAAGTAATCCTGGGTTTGTAGCATTTCATTACATTGAGAAATAAGCAAATAGACGAATAAGAGGAGAGATATACTTACCAGTGCTATATCTGGACATACATACGGAAATGAACCACTATACACACCGGAACGAACCACTTAGAAGTTGTACAAGTTCTTTCACCTTTATTAAGGATCTTCAGAGCAGTATACGATTTATTTCATTGATCATTTATACTTGAATTTATAATATTAATACTCCAACACTTGTAGTGACGTTTTATGATATTAGTTTTTGACGGAACTCAAATTCTTAGAATACACAAACCTAGTCTACTGTTTATATTTGTTCTATTTGAACATATTATATATAAAAGCATTAGGCATACAGTTATCCAGAAGATGTTAAACTTTAAAATGCATAAAATCTTGTTGAACCTATTGAAAAACAACTACTTTTTTCAACTATATGCTGGAGAATATTGAATTACATATACAATAGAGTTCGGAAGCATTCAAAGAGGGAGTGATACAGAAATTGCTTGCTTAGTCAAAACTATTATATATATATATATATATATATATATATATATATATATATATATATATATATATATATATATATATATATATATATATATATATATATATATATATATATATATATATATATATATATATATATATATATAGATATATATATATATATATATATATATATATATATATATATATATATATATATATATATATATATATAATATATATATATATATATATATATATATATATATATATATATATATATATATATATATATAATGTAATGACGCAGTTCATATTATAATATTTCTCTCATCTTACTGAAAATTCCTTGTAGCTACAACGCCCTGATTTCAACTAATTAAGTTGTAAATATCTTTCATATATTCAGAAAATTCCGCAACTTCAGCTTTTAAGATAAGCAAGGGATTATGGGATTGGGTAAGAAAGCATGGACAAAATATAGAAAAGGGAATTGAATTTACAATCCACGAAGCTCCAAATATGCCACAGCAACAGATACCTATAAGTGATTTTGTTGTATCGATTTCGCCGCCCTGAACCCTCGAAGCATTTAAAGAGCAAAGTGCAAAACCATAACAAAGCAATCTCTTTGTTCTTTCCAATTGTTCGCACGAGCGCCTCCTAGCGACATACGGAGTTAAAAACCACGAGAATCTTTAGTCACGGAACACCGACTTCTCAAGTATTATGGTCACTAATAAAATAAGAAAGTAAGTAGAAATACCTAGTAATCTCCTGAAGTAGGTACCACAGAAAACGTAATTGTCATGTATCCTGTTTGATCATACATTTATATTTCCAGTTTTATTTTTCGACACCGTAAGTGAGGGAAGTATTCTAATCGTCGTGACAATTGGAACCCCAATTTTAACTACTATGTGTTTCAAAACCTGTTAAATATTCTCTACATGTTTTTTGGAAATTGTATGTCGGTCTGTTCTCGTTGTAATAATTGCTGTCGCTATCTGTCATAAATCTATTAGCTCATGCCGAACGTTGTACACATATTACCTATATCTCAGGAGTGAATATAAGTAATATTATTAATTATTAGGCGTGAACTTCAAATATTTTGTTTATATAGGCCATATACAAGATATAATAATAATAATAATATAATAATAATATACTTTTATTTGTAAACACAATTATATAAATACATAAAACTTGAAATGGTGACAAATCATATTTAAATACATAATTATACATCATTAAATACATATACATCATTTAAACATATTTGAATTTAACACCTAAGATTTATTATATCACCATAATTACCTAGCATTTATACATACAAATAAACAGGAACCACAAAGCCGTAGCTGTCTGTGGGAAATCGATATAACATTTGCATCTATAGATGTACTTAAGTAATTAGTGTTTTGCAGCAAACACCATAAATTACTAACACTAATTCAAAATTTCAAATGCTCTATAAGATGTAAAATATAATAATAAAAAATATTTAAAAAAAACATATTAATATACAGCATATAAAAAAATATTAAAAAAATATTAACAAATATCAAAAAACATTAGCCCTCCATACCTATTATTACTGCATTATTTATATAGTAACTAAATTGTGTATTACTGACCTATTTTTGCTGAAAATAAATTTTTTCACCTCTGTTCTAAATTGATTTATGAATCGTATATCTTGTATATTTGAGGGAAGCTGATTGTAAAATCTTGGGGCAAGATACATAAAGTTCCTTCGTCCTATCGATTTAGAAGAAAAGGGAGTTCTAAAGACATTATTTTGCCGTGTGCTATAATTATGATTAATTTCTTACTTTATTTATTAAAAAATTATTTCTTATTAAAAAATACTATCCTTAGTTGCATCGATTCATGTAGCGGACTAGAAATTCAAAGGTTTCTATAGTCGAGGGTTCAAATACCAGAATAACGCCTCTTTTTATTTAAATAGACGTTCAACACGTTATTATATAAACATTTTTAATTAATCTTTTATTATTTTAATAATATATTATATCCCTATAAATTTTAATTAAATCCGAATGCGAAAAGTCGCGTTTAACACAACAAAACTACGATTCATAATGGAATATATAATCACTTAGAGAATAAACGGTCGTGATCTAAACAATCTAAGTCAAACTTACAGTCTTAGAAACTTATAAATCTAATATCAAAAGAACACGTAGGTAGAATAGGTGAAATATTAGGTTCTCGCAAAACAATATTTTAAAGCTCAGGAAATACAGGTACTAATAAAGAAAACACTCGGTGTATCGATATTACGTTTTGATTACCAATTTAAAGTAAAGTCACGTCGAAATTATTATTCTCCTCGACGAAATCCCCTTGCCTTTATTTCAATTTATATCTGAGTATGATGGAGGTGAGTCGAGAT
>CAXKVY010001285.1:0-87840 GCA_964058915.1 Tetropium fuscum | reverse complement strand
TCGTTTATTTTGAGCTCTTGTGTCAGCTGGATCTTGTACGGATGCATGCCCAAATCCAGATGCAAGATTCGGCGAAGTGATGTTTCCAAAAGGCGGAGTTCCTGTGCGCGACGTGAAATTGACTGTCGCGGATTTTCACGCACACTATCGCGAACAGCGGCGACATTCTGGGCAGATCGGACGTTTCGACGACGCGTCGGTGTTGGCTGATTGTTCACCGAACCGGTTGCCTCGAATTTGTTAATCAAACGACGGATAGTCGACTCAGCAGGACGATCAATTGCACCGTAAAATTGGCGGAGCGCGCGGAACGTTGCTCGAACCGATGAATGATTTTCGTAATAAGTTTTAACGATTTGCACATGTTGCTCGCGGCTGAATTGGTTCATGGTGATTTGTGAAGATACACTGAATAATAACAACTACGTTTGCCAACTCTACCACAAACAACATGGCCGCCATGAGCTGTCAAAGATCGAGCGTCCCTATTGGCGGACCCTTTATAATATAAAGTCAGAGAATAGTCATGTTGTTTGTGGTAGAGTTGGCAAACGTAGTTGTTATTATTCAGTGTATCTTCACAAATCACCATGAACCAATTCAGCCGCGAGCAACATGTGCAAATCGTTAAAACTTATTACGAAAATCATTCATCGGTTCGAGCAACGTTCCGCGCGCTCCGCCAATTTTACGGTGCAATTGATCGTCCTGCTGAGTCGACTATCCGTCGTTTGATTAACAAATTCGAGGCAACCGGTTCGGTGAACAATCAGCCAACACCGACGCGTCGTCGAAACGTCCGATCTGCCCAGAATGTCGCCGCTGTGCGCGATAGTGTGCGTGAAAATCCGCGACAGTCAATTTCACGTCGCGCACAGGAACTCCGCCTTTCGGAAACATCACTTCGCCGAATCTTGCATCTGGATTTGGGCATGCATCCGTACAAGATCCAGCTGACACAAGAGCTCAAAATAAACGACCATAGACAGCGCCGTATCTTCGCTGATTGGGCTTTAGAGCAGTTGGAAGTCGACCCCGATTTTGGTCGCAAAATCATCTTCAGCGATGAGGCACATTTTTGGTTAAATGGGAATGTCAACAAGCAGAATTGCCGTTATTGGGCCGAGAACAATCCACAGGAGGTCCACCAGGTCGCAATGCACCCAGCAAAGGTAACTGTTTGGTGTGGATTTTGGGCCGGAGGCATCATCGGGCCGTATTTCTTCGAGAACGACGATGGTGTGTCCATCACGGTAAACGGCGAACGATACAGATCCATGATAACGAACTTTTTCTGGCATGAAATCGACAATATGGATGTCGAGGATATGTGGTTTCAGCAGGACGGCGCTACGAGCCACACAGCGCGCGCCACAATGGATCTTCTGCAAGAGCGCTTCGGAGGAATGGTTATCTCGCGCGGAGGCGACATCAACTGGCCACCGAGATCGTGCGATTTAACCCCACTAGACTATATCTTGTGGGGTTTTCTTAAATCACAGGTCTACGCAAACCAACCACAAAACACTGATGCCCTCAAAGTCAACATACGCCACGCCATCGATGAAATACAGCCCGATTTGTGCGCCAGAGTCATTGAAAATTGGACTTCTCGTATGCGCGCCACCCAGCGAAGCCGAGGTGGACATTTGACCGTTATTATTTTCCATACATAATGCCTTCGAATACTCTTTCAAACAAAAAATAAATTTCATTTATACCTCTCACACAACTTGCTTTATTTCATTTTAAAGATCGAGCGCGCTTATTGGCGGACCCTATACTTTCATTTAAGCTTAAAGAGGACGATGGCAATCTGAGTTACTTAATTATGTTAAGCAGAAAAATACTAGGAACATTATTATAACAATGATATTAAATAAATTAGACAGGTACATCGTTCTTCGCCCGCAATTACAAGGGATTTCACAAACTGTAACCTCATCAGCATCCATCAGGTATTTTAAATATTATCAAGTCAAGAACGTGACCTTCACATCAGCCAATGTTCAAAATAGAGTAACAAATTGTCAGTGAAATTTCAGTAACCTCTTCTATTATGTGGGAGACTATTACAAACCATTATTGCCATCATGACTATCACACACACATAACATTTATAGAAATGTTATTTTCTTAACATCTTAAAATTATTCGAATTGCGGTTATAAAAGAACAATGTGCATTAGAGGTGGTTTAATTTAATCTCGTTAAGATCATGAGGTACTGTCTTGAAATGCTAATTTAATTAGTAATTTGGTCAAGGTCCATATTGTGTTTAAGTGACACCACAAAGTCACATAATAACTACATTATATTATATTAATAATTTAATAACATTTTTATTAAGCAATTTATATTTAAATGAATATAGAATATACAATTGTTTTTAAACGTTTACGTATTATAATGTGTAAGTAAACTAAATAAGGTAAAGTATATTTGTGCAAGCTTTCTTAAAAACGGCAATAAAAACTTATATAGGCTTGTTGCATGTACTTACACTCACGTGATAAAGGCTCCTATAAATTGCCTTAAAATAAAATCAAGAAATTATTGCAATTTTATATCATCTATGGTTATGAGTCCGAAAATAGAATCGAAAATATAGAAATAAACATAAAAGAATAAATAACAGCATATTATTATACATAAAGACTGCAATTTACAACATGAGAATTATTTATCGAGACATCAGTTTACGATTCGATGTAAGTTCGACTTATAAGGTTTCATGTACTGGTCGTAAAATTTCTCAAACATTTATGAGTTTAGTGACATGCATTACCTCTCTTCCTTCGTTTACGACCTGGAACAAGTTTCAAGATATTCCTGGCAAATTTTTCGGCTGTCCGAATACTTAGTTTTTTTATCATATTTTATAGGGCGCAACTCTCTCTCCAATCCAACAGGTAAAGCCGGCGACCGTTTATATACGCCGTGTCTCATAGTGAAACGGACTTTTATTTTATTAGATGAATTATTTGTGCACCGTCTACAAATTATAACAAATAATAAAAGTAATCGTGCAAAGTAAATTTCAATTGGATTAATGCGTTAATGAAAGCAGTGATTAATAAACTGTGCATTACTAATAAGAATTAAGGAGCAGTATAAATATCAAAAATGGAATTACATCAAAAGAGAAATTAAAAAATATTAATAAAATAACTATAATTATTATCACCTAGAAGACATCCCTAGATATGTATTTCGATTGATTATTAAATTCAGCGTGAATTAAATTTTATATAAGCAGTGTAAAAAACTGGATTTCTTGCACTACTTATATAATTATATGCTTCATTTGCTTCACTACACTTAGCGGCCATATTAATTAGAATAATGAGGCAGTGAGTAATTTCCGTCGAAATAGTAAGACAAAGACAATTGGTCTTGGTCAACAAGGGAATCATTCTTCAATAGATTATTATGTCCTGATAAATAGATATACATAGAAAACATATGAACTAAATGTTTATTGGCAGAAAATATAATACAAGAAACTTGAAAAAATACATTTTCAAATATGCTTATCGTTTATTTTGTTTATTTTTCTATATACTACATTTTATTCTACTTTAAGTAAATCAGGTATTTATCTCAAAAGGTGAACAAAAAATAAACAATAAATATTTTATTTATTTTTTGAACATAAAATATTTAAAACTAAACACATTTAATTTAATACGAACATAATATAAATAAGAATACAGTAAACAATGAACAACTGAACTCAAGAAAACTGATGCTAAAACGCAGTAAGAAATAAAGAGCAAAACAAAGAATAGCAAAACAAACATTTAAAAAAATTATAACTCGGAAAGTACGCCTCGGCCCATAAATTCGCTTTCAGGGAATGTTTTCAATATTGTCATCAATAACTGTGCCAAATTTCATCGACTTGCAAAGGGATTCTGGGGGTCGTAGGGAGCCCAAAACATTTAAAAAATATATAGCTCGGAAAGTAAGCCGAATTTGTGGGCCGAACAAATTCGTTGGCAAGGAATGTTTTTAATATTGTTGTCACTAACTATACCAAATTTCATCGACTTGCAAAGGGATTCAGGGGGTCGTAGGGTGCCTGGAAAATATAACTCGGAAAGTAAGGTGAGGCCCATAAATTCGCTTTCGCAAAAAAGCATTATTTAAATTATTATTTAAATTTCGCGCCATTTTCTCTCAATTTTCCAATTTTCATGTCATATTCGTAATCAGCGACCATGAAAACCCCTGAGTATATTTTTTTTCCGAGATATATTTAATATTAAAGCATTAGTAATTTTTTTATGTAGGTATGTATAAAACGTACTTTTGGATGCAATCAAGGGCTAAAAATTGCATGGGATGGTCAAATGACTATATGAACAATAAAGTTTATGTTATAATAAAATAAAAAATCCGCGTGGAGCACAACACACGTGATAGAAGTGAATACTTCTTTAACGATTTGTTGAGAGAGTGAGAGAGAAAGAGAGAGAGATAGAGAGAGAAAGAGAGAGAGAAAGAGCGAGAGATAGTTGTTCCTGATTTAGTCCTGGCAATGTTCCGGTAGTTATTCATATCTAAACCGAATTTCTCACGAAGAAAGTGAAGTAGTGGCAAGGACGCATCGTCCGCAAAAAGATCATAATCCATTTTGATCAGATTCGATAGCCCAATCCAGATATATCCAGCAGGATATGCATGAGTAATATTGTATTCTGGCGAATCAGGATCCTCTTACGATCGCTTATAAATTATATCAAAACTGCTTTCCGCTTTAGAACACTTGCGAGGGATCGTTGCCCAAGTCAAGGCTGCAATCGCTATCTCTGTTTCTCATTATATCAAAATTGCTTTCCGCTTTAGAACACTTGTGGGGGATCGTTGCCCAAGTCAAAGCTGCATTCGATATCTCTGTTTCTCTCTCCCTCATATCTGTCATATGCTTTTTCTCACTTGCGAGACGAAAATGTTATAAAATGTGTAGTGACGCGACCTTGAAAAATCACTCTCATGCGGCTAAAGAAGTATTCACTTTCTGTCAATATTAATTATTTTTAAACCATTATATTTGTAAACTATCGAAAAATAGCAAAAAATTCACTTGTTTGTATAAGAGTGCATTTAAATATGTCTTCTAGCCAAAACTGTGCATACGAACTATGGTTTTGTTGATTTTTATTTACACCTTAATGTATCATTCTATCAAATAAAACCTGATTGACCGAAAATCGACCTCAAATCATTATATCTGACGCCTATACAGCATATATAGCATATACAGTGTATAACTATGGTTACATTACAACTCATTACTCTAATCTAATAAATTCTGAAGTTCATGTAATATTTCAAAAAATAACTTTAAATCATCTGCACGTCTAGATTTGTCACAATATCATTGAAGGCTATTATAAAGAAAAGAGGTCCAAGTATCGAACCTTGACGTACTTCAGATATCTGAAGAAATTTTAAGTTAGCTTAGTTGGCTTAGCAAGTAAAATTTATAAATAGTAATCACATGTAACAAAAAACCATGGCGGTCGTGTTACACTGCACTATAAGCCACATCAGCAATAGTAAAGAAAAAAGAAGTAATAAATGTTGCTTCATTAAAACACATAAGCTACAAAGCAGCTCGATTTTTTCTAGTAAGCATACGAAGGTTTCGACAGTATTTGTTTAAAGAGAAAACTGTATCCACAAGAAATTTTATTTTTCGGTAAGCAATAAATTAGATATAAATTATCTAGTCTGAATGTTTTAAATTAATCACTAGTTACCGAAGATTATGTGGCACTGGAAGCTTCAAGGTGAAGTTAGCAACGCCACTTATGTAAGGAAGTTTTTATTTGCAAAAACGAAGCAATCGATTTTATTTTGTGGTAAGCAATAATTAGCAATAAATTAGCAACAAATTATTCAATTATTTCCCGATTTTTGCAAGTGGTCCTGCTAGCTTAATGGCTGTGTCAATTTCTCATTTTAACCTTTCGGTGCGAATACTTTGTTAAAGATGAACGTATTGGAATTTCAATAAGGCACGAAACATTGGGAAACATAATTAATTATTCATTAGGCGGATAATACCACAAGCGGTCGATTATGATGTGTATAATTTTAATGGGTTTAAGGAACAGTAAGCGGTTGATGACATAATATATTTTCGAACTATTAATTAAATAATATAATATAAGAGCGGCACCACCACCTTCGTGTCCGTTTAATTTGGTTCCGAAAACAATCAACAACTGAGGCATCAAAATGAGTCAGTTTAAGGACTGTGCAGAAAATCGCATAATATAATACCCAAAAATACAAAATAAATGTGAACCGAGAGAGTCGAGGACCGGAGAAGAGGAATGTGTGAAAATTGTTGAGTTGAAATGTGAAATGATTTATATAGACTACAAAAACACGAGACTTTCAGTTGTAAAGGTTTCAGTTCGATGTGTTAGAAAATAAATCATTTGATGTTAATTGTTGCATTTCCAAAATTAATGAGACGCAAACACTTTTAAACAACAGAAGAAATAAGAATACGCTTAGGAACATTTTCAAAAGAGTTACACTTACACGTGATCAATTCTTTGAAAAATATAAAAACCTTTATTATAAAATAATAGATACCATTTTACTTCAGATTACTACACGTTTTGAAGATATGGAAAAACTTCATTTTATCACATTAATGGATACTTGAAAATTTGTTACGTTTTCCGGAGATTTTCCTATAGAAGCTTTAAACAATTTAAAAGTTCTATCCAATATTTTTTCTGATGTCCAGTTGATTGAAAAATGAATTCGAATTTATATACGGTGAGGAGCAGTACAGATATATGGAACCACAACATTTTCTGAAAATTCTATGTGAAAACAACAAGACCTTTAAAGAAGCTTACAAACTGTTTTGTTTAATAGTGGCCATTACATCCACTAATGTGTCAGTAGAAACAAGTTTTTCTTATTTGAAAAGGATCAAAACTTACCTGCGCAATGCAATGACACACGACAGGGTTACAAATCTAACAAAAATTTCCATTGAAAAGGAGCTACTGGATGAACTGATAAGTACGCAGCTATTTTATGCAAACTAAGCAAGTATCAAGTATCCCTTATACTTTCTTGATATAAAATGATGTCTAAAAAAACTACTCGTATAAAAAATAAACCGATAGTAAACTTTTATAAAAAATGTTTTATAAAAGCGGGGTATTTTGGAAATAGGACATGGTTCGTTATCAAAATTAAAGGACCGTTATGAAAATAATGAAGATTGCAGGCTTTTATATAAGCTGCCACAAATTTTAAGCCAACTTGGTCAGTTTTCTTCAAAGAAGTAGGTATACAGAAAATTACTGTTCAAAATTTAGGACAAAGGAGGAGGAAGAGTGCCTCTAGTTGTAAATTTTACTAAATTGAATTAAACCTAATTATAAAACACAACTATGGTAAATTTGACACAAAACAAAATTACGATTTTGCAGTTACCGAATATAATCCAACCACTATACTTAAACCTATTGACAACTACACAGGTTGCGTTGAAAAACAAAAAAAAAATTCTAATGTTTAGATACATTGTTTCTGAAGATGAAATGCTCCTTCACTAAGCTATATCTACAATTACTGTATACCTATGGTTGGAATAAATGAGTTGTCTTATATCACCCAATTATCCCTTGCCATTACAATGTAGTCTATTCGATAGAACGATACGAACTTTAACTTATATTCCTAATAGTAAGAATAAGAATATATTTACCTCTTTCCTGATACCTGGGAAAATAATTAGGAAAGCTACGTAGAGTGTAGTAAAAATTACTAGGAATGTAATAAGTGTAACGTCTCCAGTTACCGCTGTCCTATTATTGAAACTGTAAAGGGTTGGGCCGCCGTCGTATCGAAAGGCATCGAACCACCCCCTCATATCAAAATCCTCCTGAAACCAAATAAATTAATTATATTACTTTCTCATAGCATAGCATATCATATCAAATAGTTTTGTAATATTATACGCGCTATGGACTAAATTGTAGGACTAAATCGTTTTTCCATATTATTTTCATATTAAAACTAAAATAATGCCTTAAATAAACCTACAACCTGTTTGTGGTATGCCGGCTGCAATTCAAGACAAACAGGGAGTTACGACGTAAGTTTAATGTCGCGGTTATTGAATATCGCACAGCGATATTCATAGCACAATAATATCTAGCAGTAAAATAAGATGCAAGCACAATTGTTTCTACTATCTTGCAAAACCGTATAAAATAAGTATTGGATTTTGTGTTATAATATGTTCAACTGTGTATCTCATTTTAAAACACATAATTACGTGAAGCAGAAAACAAATTATTCAGAAATGTTGGTTTGATTTCAGTAGACATCCTCTGTCGTAGCTGGTGCAACCGTCTGGGTATAAAATTTCGGGGAAAATCATCAGTTTTGCACTCTGTACAAGTGTGCAAAAGTCTCAAAAGTCAATTTGAATATCAATTAACAAAATATGACCTTAGCCAAATATGTGTTTTGAAATATTGACATACCTATTTATGAATATCGTGAAAATCCATAGAAATATTGGAAAAAAACATTCTTGAGTCACTTTTTTAATAGCTAGTTTGTATACTGTAAAAATGAGCACGCTGACCTGGTTATTTAAAAATAAATGTCTTTTAAATTTAATTCTTTTTTTTATTTTTTCGTCTTATTTTTTTATTTATTTAATATTTTTTTATTTTTTTTTTATTTTTACTTTTCATTTTAATTTTTTTTAATCTTTTTTTTATTTTTTATTTCTTTATTTTTTTATTTTTTTTATTTTTTTTCATTTATTTTTTTTTGAATTTTTTTATTTCACTAATTCATATTTTGCTATTCTAGTCAACAGTCCGCTATGGGCTAACATATCAGCTCTCCAGGGCAAACGCTTTGAATGAAAAGCTACAAAAGCGTCGAAACTGAGGAATAAACCTGAAATTCAAAAGAAAAAGTCAAAGTTAATGGCGGTTAACGAGAAAATCACCTTTTGGCCAAGTTCACAGGCTTGATAAATTTTTACTGATGCGTTAAATTTAATGCAAGGTGCTAATGTGAGTCCTTAAATTATTGCAATTAATTATCAATAATATGCTTTTTTCTCCCATATACTTTACGGTACTCATTTTAGATACATACTTTGTATATCTAATTTTAATTTTAGTGGCGAGGTGGCCCTGAAAACTGAACTGCAGGAATACAAAACTAGTCAAGGCAAGAAATAATCTGGGGTATAATCACATCACGTAATAATAATTCTAAATGGGTTAGCATTAACTTAATTCTAGGTCAACGCTGTGCGTTTACTTTAACATCTATGCGGAATATGGCACATTGTATAAATACAATGCCATAGACATAACAAGGTAAAATTATAAAAATCTATAAAATGACACAAGATATATTTACAGTGAATTTACTTTCATTGGTAAAAATAAGATCTACAAAATATCTAGAAATAGGATCAAGAAAAATGTACACGTTCTTCTTTCTGTCCCTATTTATTATGCAGATTTTGAATGAGTATCTCTTTTCTCCGTTTTAGATGATGATAGTATGTTTGGACATCAATGATGCATCAATGATCTGATTGACTGACGCCAACACAATTATTGATTGTTTGGTTCTGTTATTAGACTATTAGATATTTACAATTATAGAAAAAATTGTGTTCAGAAACTAACTTTTGACTGATACACAAATAGGTAGATATTTATATGTGAAGACTAGAAATGGATGACCGGGGCACTATGACACAATAGGATGTATATTTAAAAAAATACATTTCTCAGCCTATAAATACACATGTGACACGTAATTAATCATTTGTATAAATTTAGCCTTCGTCTAATTGTTGTATAAATAGTTGTACACAAATAACCATCAACAAACGTTTTAAGTCCATTACAAATTTATATCTGACCGTGGCATTGCGTTTGACGGTCACGTTATAGGATGTAAAAATAATGGGTGTGTCGACTAAACACTGGCATTAAATAAAAGATTGTCTCATTGAATCAAATGAAATATTTATGCGAGCAAGATAACACTCAATCTATAAAATGTAAATTCGATTTAAATTATTCTATATTGCCATTTTGATAATATCAATAAACCTTTTATGTAGGAAGTATATCATATCTATTAAGCAGTTCATAGAGGTTAATTATTTTTGTATACTGCAAAAATTTAAAATCCTGAAGTGCAAGTAAAGTAAATAGTAAATAGTGTAAAGCACATGCAAGGATATTAAATGGGGCATGCCAAAAATTACAACAGTTGATCTCCTAGTTATTATCTTCTTTTTTAACTAGTTCTTGCTAATTATTCTTCCTTGATAATTCAAATTAACAGGGATCCAGTCAATTTTATATTAAAAAGTACACTTTATAAATTTCTAGCTTTCGAAATTTGCTTTCTTTGTTTCTTCTTCAGGAAATGTCTACAATAAATTAATACGTCCACAATTATAATTATATACATACTAAAAAATTGGGTTTACTTACAATTTGAGATTGATATTGAAGTTAACACATTAATGGAATATATTCGGAACATTCTTTGCACTTTAATTTATTTCGCTTGATTACACAATGTTATATTCGTAGGTAATATTTTTCTCAAATTTACATGTCTATATACATGTGGAGGAGCAAAGTCTACTAAACCCTTACCAAAATTAAGGAAATATATGAACGCCGTTTGTTGATAAGATTATTAAAAGTTTAATAAAAACGAGACCTACTACTAGTTTTACTACACATTTACTACAATCGTTTAGTACATTGTGTAACCAAGTGAAATAAAATAATGTGCAAAGAATGTTCCTAATATATTCCATTAATGTGTTAAGTTCATTGTCAATCTCAAATTGTAAGTAAAAACATATTTTTAGTATAATTTTAATTATAATTATAAAGCTACAAATTTAAAGAGACTGTACTTTGTAGTAGAAAATTCACGACATCTCTGATAATTTTGAATGGTTTTCGTTTTTATCTTAGACAGTCTATTATATATCTAATAATAATACTTTTAACTATACCTTAACTATTTACTCTTGATGAGCACATTTAACACTTATGTAAACTAAATATGTACCTACGAAATATTGATTGCATTAACTTTATAGGTAGGCATAATAGAGCACCCATCTGGTGCATATAAATAATATTGCTTTATTGTTACATTTAATTTCAGCCGTTCACTTGCATTTATCGGACACGCATCGGCAACCACATCCGCTTATTCTCCTTCATGTCGTAAGATATGTTTCTGGTATCTGAACAGATAAGATCCCCCGAAAAGCAAAATTATACTAGCTAGTAATCAAATAATTATGTAGATAGAAAAAAATCAGAAAATGTATTAAATTATTTACGGCCTCTTTTTAACCGACTTCAACAGAGGGAGGAGGTTCTCAATTCGGTTGTATATAAATCATTTTGAAAAATCCTCTTTTTGTTGGAAAGGGAGTAGTTTCAAGTGGGTTCCGTTTTAGTTTTATTGGCCTTGGACCTGGAATTCCAAAGATATACCGGGGAACTTACAAAAACCAGAGAAAATGGCGAGTGCGCCCGTCACAACCCTAAGTTGTAGATATTTAAATTAATTTCAAAGTATATGATAGGCACATTGGCGTGGTGCAGGACACGGCTATGCATCGTAAAGTGTGCTCAATAGCCCACGGACTGCTGCTTCGAGTACAACGAAGGTTTGCATTAACATGTGTATCGCCTGGGCACCATTTGACCGATCTGCGGGATTGCTAATTGCAGTAAAACTTAGACCGTTTACTCTTATAAGACCTAGCTAGCGTGTAGGAGGTCTCCACGTACCAAGGAGAGTTCAAGGTCACTGCTCTAGGTACTGTAAGCGAGAGCTATGCTATGATAGGCACATTGGCGTGGTGCAGGACATAGCTAGGCATCGTCAAGTGTGCTCAATTCCCACGAATTGCTGCTTCGTCTACAACTCGGGTTACGTCTACAACAGTAGATGTAACCCAACTACGTCTACAACAGTGTACTACTAACGTGTTCACTCACAATTAAATACAACTGCTTGAAGCGACACCACAATTACAAATAATCCTAAATTAAAACTTCTAGTCGAATACAATTAGAGATGTATAGATTTCTTTGAAGTCGGTTTTGTTTTTTTGTAAAAAACATTTATCATAATACAGTTAATCATAGCACAGTACAATCTAAAGTTTTAACCCAAAACAAAGAGTTTTATTTCACAGCTATTGATATGGATATTCCTATATTAATGGCGATAGAGACTGGGATTCTCGAGATTTGAGGGATATCCAATACAAATTTAGTCACAGAATAATGTCTTAAGTATATCATAAGACATTATGTTGTCTTAAGTATATCATAAATTAAATCAATAAATCATTAAAATACTGTTTTCTTGAATTCCCATAAATGTCATAACAACATATAAATATTGGACAACATTGCTAATGCAATGTTACAATGGATAAAGACTGGTTGAATGTTAGTTTTTATGATAAGAAGGTATTCATCAATCATACCATAATGTATCTCTTAGAGTATATAGACCACGAAATTCACTGTTTGCGATAGATATTATACTAAGCCAGTAAATGGTAGCGGTCGCTGTTTCGTTAATATGTGCGCTTGGATTAGCGCTGCGAATCCCAGGAGTCTGTTAGCAAGTAGAAGGAAGGCTCATCGTCGAGCATTATCGAGACTTGCTGCAAAATATTATGTTGCCATCAATGCAGTAACTGTATCAATAAAATTTTACCTTTACCAATAAATACTAATAATTCTAACTTGTTGGAACAAATTAGTATCCATTGTATTTATTTTTATACAAATAATTTAAATTTGTTCTGCAGGACAATTGCCCAATTCATACGTGCAGAGTAGTGTGTGACTGGTTACAAGATGGAAATATTGAAGTTATGCCTTGACCTTCCAGAAGCCCAGATGTCAATAAAATTGAGAATGTTTGGGAACAATGGTGAATGGTGAAAATGTATGCTAGACATTTTCGCCCTCATAACAAGGAAGAAAGAATTTTTGGCTATAGACTTGGAAAAACATTGATATTGATTATTGCTTGCCGTTGATTATTTCTATGTCAAGATGTTTAGAAGCTATAATTGCCAGCAATTGAAAACTTCCTAAATATTATTTTTTATAAATATACCTAATTTATTTAATTGAACTTTTATTTACATTCTCACTATCGATTTTATATAATATAAAGTATAATATGACGATTTTATATAATATAAAGTAAATATTTGTTGTAAAAAAATGGCACTCTTAAACTAGCCCAACATGACAAAAAATGCTCATAAGTGTGCTAACTTTAGACAACTATTTTTAAAATTAACAAAAAAAATTGGACAACTATTTTTTTCTAATGTAAATCTGTCTCTATATGATTAATATTTGACAAATAACTGACAATGTCACAAAAATTAAAGTTATATGTATCTACAGAACTAGATTTTAGCAGAAATATATTATAAGACTTGTGCTCTTTTTTTCTCACGACTGTATAATATGATATTTCAGAAAATATTTTATATCGGAAACTGTAGAAAATGTAGTAATGGGTCATTTTTACAGTCTTTGTTCAAGTCAAGCTGGCTCATATATGATAGTTTTATATTATTTAGATACAGAGCGTCATTGTATCTTACTTAGTAAGACTTATCAATTCAAATTAAAAAAAATATACTCTCGAATTGGTCGGCCGAATCGTTTGTTTTTGTATTTTTTATTATTTTCTGATGGTTGATGAATTCGTTGACGACCTATGCATGATTTTGTTTCTTACAAAGGTCATCCACGCACTCAACCATTCATCTTCAAAACAGATTATGCTTTTTTAAGTATATTAGTTAGGTACGTGTTATTTACACATAAAGTTCCCAATAACAAAGCCTAAATTTTCTGGTGAATTTTTATAAAGTATACCATCGTCATTAATTTTGATTATAAGACGTGTAATTATGTTGATTAGCTTAAATTATTATTATTTTGGATAATAGTTCCATTCGCGCAAATTTTAACGATCTATTTATCACATCATACGACGGTATGGATCATAATAACAAAGACAGATCACAAACCTTCATAACATTTATGATGCAGTTATTTTGAAGGTGACATCTAAGTAGGTATAGCCGCAGCAGGTAAAAATTTAAGCCAATAATTTCGCGAGTATCGTGCTGTAGCTCCTCAATGCACACACACACGGTTCATTCATCCCTTGGTTCCCAACAGACTGAAGATTAATATACTGGTTTTGGAAATATTTTTAATCTCATGATTGTGGTCCTTGATGGTCATTCAACCCATCAACCCGTCAACTCCAAACCACAGAACAAAGCTTTTGTTGTGTGCCCAAACTTAGTGGATTAGTTCTTACAATATTTTCATGCAGGTCTCCTAAATGAAATTATGGCGTATAGATCGAAACGTCATTTTAAAAGCATTAAGAGATATTTTTAATACATTGTTTTTCTGTGGTTGTCGCCTTTTTCAAATAGATGATTGGTATTTATATTTATCATGACATTAAAGAACCAGGCGTATTAGGTATTCTTTGATAAAATCTTGATCGGTCCACCTATGGTTCAGAAGAAACTAAAGTAATAATGTTGTTTGTTAAGTCATAAATAACACATTTTACTTTCTCATTTCGCGTTATTACTTAACGACTTAACGATTGGAATATGAAATGGTTTTAATTGATTTGATCTCTTCGTATCAATTGGTCATTGAAATAGTATGATACCGACCTATTTGAATTATCTACTGATCGGTGAGAAAGCGGTGAAAACTTCTGCCTCGCTATATTATTAACAATTAGCATTTCAATTATGAGTCAGTATTGATTAGGCTTGCATGTTGTGTTATATTTCCCTATGGTTTGCATGTTGATGTTCAAATCATTTTACAAAATAGATAGGAGGCCACGAAAATATAGCCATCGTATGGTTTACCAAAATTTGTCGTTAATTCTTCAGGATATTTCAGCTATCTCAGTGATATTGACAAGTCATTTTTTTAGGTACAGAAGACACATTTTTTAAGGTACACTAGCACAAATTTTCCCTTGAAGCTTTCGTGTGATTTTGATTTTTTTTTATTCACCATCAGCTAGTAGTTAATATGCATATTACAAAAATTTTGGGAATACGTTATTATCAACTTTAGTAGTATGATAGACCGAGCTTTATGATAGACGATAGTAACAGAAAAAAGAAAACAATTTTTTAGCCTACCTTCGATAGAGGACAAACATACAGCCATAACCAATGGCTTATTCCTGGCAAACGATTTTTAGAGTTCAAGAGTAAAGAACACTCGTGTAAACTTGCAATTAAATCTTGTAACTAAAATCATTTTTTTACAGTCTACCAAGCACAATTTAATTTAATATAATTATAATTATTTTTCGTTGTATTAATTTTTGTTGTAGCTGCATTAAATATAGAGATAAGCGGCCTTAAAGTTGGTAATTTGGTAAAATCTGCTGCACAGAGTTAGTAACAGTTGCTAACAGCATTGACTTCGCAGGATACAAATATTCTTTTGTGAAGCCAGGCGTTGACACACCTAACCTATCTAACCTAATCTAACCTTCTTTCTAATTTCACAGAAATGCATAAAAATTTTCACAAATTGTAAAAATACACAATAAAACTTTTAAATGAATAAGAAAGATGTCGTTGCTGTCTAAGCAGCAGAAGATTTTGATAATTTACCACTTTTTTGTAGATAATTATATGTTCGTCAATTTGGTGTAAAGTAGTTTTTGGGATATTTATATAAAAAAACGAAAAAAGATACCTAAAACCAGAGTTTTTTATTTTTTAACCCAGTTTTGAGCCCTCGTTCCATGGACTAAATGACAAGGGTAGCAAAACAATATTAGAAAATGCAAGACGTTCTCAAAAATTAATAGAACAAAAGAGAATATAACAGACTGGTAATATTCTCTAGTAGTATATCACTCCTAAAAAAGGACCGTAACAGAATAAGTGTTTATTAAAATTATTACTTATCATCCATATGAAATTTATTACACTGAAGTGAAGAAACTGGAGCATCTACCTTAGTGAAAACAACTACTTCCTCAACAACTGAGTGAATGGCTTAAAGGCAAACTGGAAATGCCAACTACAACAACTAATTGTGTTTTTAATTCTCATTAACCATAAGCTTTAATACTACAAATTAGTTCATTGTTCATTGTCTATATAAATGTAATATTAGTTCTGCTCCAATTTCATATCGTGGTAGATATTTTCCACATGTATTTTCTATACTTATATAGGTAAGTAATAATATTTTCTCTCATGTGCTTCGACCAACCAAATGCGCTCTTAAAAGCCACAGACAAAGAATAATCTTTATTCAGATTAGAAATGCTAATTTTGTCTTGCTAAATTATTACGACACTGCACTGCTGAAAAACGTATCAGAATGCAGGGTGTCGAAAGTATCTCATTTTAAGAGTTTATAACTCTAGAACGAAAAGCGGTATCTAGTACAGTTTGAGTTACCGTGCGTGTTAAAGTTTGCCCTTTACTCAAAAATTTATTACGGGATTAGAAATAAAGATAGGATAAGGGTCGCCTAAAGATAGGATGCCCAAAGGTACATATTTAAATTTTTTGAAGAAACACAACAGCTCCTTAAATTTATTCGCCATCGAGGAAAAAATAAGTGGAAAAGGAATTTCTAAAACACTTGGAAGTGTTAATTTATGTTGTCGATAAATAACATGTACCTGTTTTTAACAAATATTTATCAAATAGCTATTTATAGTATTTATGTAACCAGTTGGCAAAACTACTATTTTGTGTAACGAGCAGATTTCTGCGGAACGACGCTAGCGGTTATATATTTAAATAACATATATTTTTCT
Organism: Tetropium fuscum; assembly: GCA_964058915.1. NCBI lineage: Eukaryota > Metazoa > Arthropoda > Insecta > Coleoptera > Cerambycidae > Tetropium > Tetropium fuscum. The sequence goes on along the minus strand of CAXKVY010001285.1, from coordinate 70,884 downwards.
GATTTTGACATATAATGTGAGACTTTTCAAAACCCTTTGACGTTAGGAAACGTCTTACTTTTCACAAACAATTACGAAAAGTAAAATATTACGCAACTGGTTGTGTAATAGTATAGAGTTGTAAATAGCATATTACGCACGGTGGAAAAAGTTACGCAGTTAAGAGCCGCGTAGCGGCGAGTGTGTAATTCCACGAGGGCGTAATTGCTTTACAACTCGAGTTTTGTACTATACTTTATCTACGATCACATTAATTAGTAACTAAATAACTAAACAGATAGAAACAAGATAAAAAATAAAAAATAGTTTTATTTACATTTTGTCATAATAATTATTAATAGTAACAGTACAATTATGAAAAACTAGTGTGGCATGTAGACCATAGTGACATTATTGTTAGGAACAGAAGTTACAGAAAATTCCGCCAATATGTAGTCATGGAACATAGTGGCCCCAGAAGATGAGGCCATATTAACATATCTACCGGTGGTTTCATTTGACATTGCTTCACCACCACAAGTAGCACTTGAAATCTTTACCGCATTTTCAGTTGTTTTGTTTTTGGTAGAATTATCAACATAGCTTTCAGCCACTGCAGATGAGCGCCAACCACCATGCCTCTTCAGCGCTAGCAAATCACCTCCAGCATCCACAAGAATGGTGGCCGACGATCGCCTAAGAAATGGCCAGTGTATTGTTTCGGATTCGTCAAACCCAGAAACTCTGGCAAACGTTTTGTATCTGCTTCTGATGCTCGAGTGCACCGATTGTGCGTTGGGCTTAGTTAAGTTGGGCTTAGTTAAGTCGACTTAAAATATTAAGTCAGGATTATTTTTAATTCAAATGCACCGTTAAAAATTCATAAAGACTTCACTAAGTCCAGTTAAAATGTGGCAACGTTGCCTTTTAAGTCCAACGCCTAGTGACTTTTGGGTTATTTTGTTGAAAAATTTTGTGAAAATTGACATGAAAATAATTTCAATTTGAATATTCGAGGTAGGTATTTAATTTTGCATCAATATATATTCTCTCTGTATGATCGAAGATCGTAATATCATTATAAAATAAAATTTTGAGGCAAAAAATTGCCGATGAAAGGAAATCTAGATACATGACCAGTGGTGACCCTGCTCCTGTAGAGATTTTCTGGAAATGACGATTTTGGAAATGACGATGAAACATAACCTATTTGTGACTAGACTTAACGTCTTAAGCCCTCGAAATGGGCGACTTTAATTAAAGTCGGTTAATTAATTATCACAATAATTATTATCCCGGACCCGGATAATTATCACATTAATCCGGGCTTTAATACACGGTGCAACATAAACGTGTCAAAATAAGTCTGTCTTAAATTTAATCCAGGATTAAGACTACGGTGCACTCGGCCATGCGGGACGTAAATTTATGTATTTCTTACACGTACCGTACCATTTTTTAGACACATTAAAGGAACGTTGAATGGAACTAAGGAAGTTTGCCTTAGAATCTGGGATTTTAATTGTGACTAATTTCCCAGTATCTATGTCTTAAATTTTTATGTTTCGCAGTTCCTGCTTCCTGGAGGTACCGCTAATACCAAATATTAGAATCACCTATAATAAAATATCCAAGGGTATTTTTATAGTTTCAAAAAAATGTGATGGGTATCTCTGGTATACCTTTGACAGCAAATGCTCGCTGTCTGGTGTGTTTTGCAGCAATTGGTTAATTTATTCTGGAGTGAGCGTCTTTGATTTTTGACTTCTGAAACCATCAGATTTTCTCTTCAACAGTGCCAGAGGTTTTGCGTAACTTTAAATGTTCGTATTATGTCGAATATTGACTGCTACGCCTAACATGGAGAATTAAGTCGATAACATGATATATTTTACTAAAAATTGCATTTTCAATTTTGCTTCTTACCCTTGATTAAGCGAAGTCATATAAACCGTTGACACAAAATCTAGGATATAAGAAAAAAAAAACATTATTGTGCATGTTTCCCTTGAAACATATTATACACAAATACTTATTTAATCACAAATAATTTCTAAGAATAGCTGTTGAACGGTATTAATATGTGTAGACTGACTAACTTGATTACTTAGCAACGCCAGACACCTACTTTGCATACCTATCCACACTTGATTCAATATACCGCCGTTCATATGACAATTTACCAGTAGCTAGGCTAGTACTTATTATTAAATATATATGTGTAATTCGATAATGCATGGCAAATTTGCATAATTGACTGAGTTAGATTGCTACACTGCAAATTATTATGAGTGAAGGCGTTGAGAAACAGAGCAGTTCAAATTGATAACGTACACGCAAATACTTTAATGCGTAACTATTCAAATTTTTCAAACTTCCTATATAGCAGCCGCAATAATTTTTGAATATTTTAATGGCATGAATAACCACTACATGATTTTCGTGATATAACAGAAGAGTTCTCCAATTAATACTGACTATTTGCAAATGTGGAGAAATATCATTAACAATTACATAAAAAAAAATAAAAGGCGAAAAACGAACTATTAATTTAATTCTGAAATTTATTTCTTTATTTATTTATTGATGTAACACAGGAGAAGTTGTCTAAATCTACAGTTAATCACTTATGAAAAGTAAAGAAAAGATGAAAAAAAATAAAACAGGAATGAGAAAAAATAAAAAGGACGGAAAACTATATAAAATGTGGACATTTAATTATTTGTATAAAAAGTCATTATCCGATAAGTATATAAGTATACCTCTCAGTTATTATATTAGAAATGAATAAGACACTAGATGTTTTTCTTCTTATTGATAATTTTAGAATACTAAATTCAGTTCTAATTAAGTAGTAGTCATTGATTGTAATTCGGATATTTTTTATATTTTTTGTAGTACCTATACGTATGGCATAAATTTGTGTTGTGTGGTTTTAATAAGTTTCGAATGTCTCTTAACAGTCCCAGGGTTCCAAATTTGTGATGGCAATTCCAATTCAGACCTGACAAGCGAGCAATATAAGAATTTTGTCGTTTCCACAGAAAAATGTTTTGTATTTCACATTGAATACCATCAGGACTAGACGACTTTGTTGGTTTTAACTTTTTAAAGGATGATCGAATATTGTTTAGAGGCAAATATTCTGTGGTGTCATTATTATTAGTGTTTAATAGATTTAAGTCATATGTAGCTTCGTCGCCAAAAACCGATTGAAAATAGTTTCAAAAAGCTTCGACTACTCCTTCTTTATTAACTAATCTTCTTATCCCATATTTTTCATAATATGTAGTGCTATTATTTTGACACTTCTTATTATTTATGTAATTCAAGAAATTCGCTACTATTTATATCATCACTAAGCCATGTTTCACTGAGTACTAAAATATCATAATTCTCAGAAAGTGCACCCTCGTTAATAATATATCCTTCTGTTCTTAAGCCCCTTACATTTTGATAATAAATTCTCAAACTTTTTTCCCATTTTCCTACAATTCAGTGTTGCGCACTTACAATGTCCTTTTCAGATTTGATTTGATTGACCTGATATGCTAGTTAAATAAGGGATGAACCTTCTTTAACTAGCATATTTCCTGCACTAGTCCAAACTTTGTTTGTTCCATATTTTTCTTCAGCTTTATTTAAAAGATTATTTCTTGTTTTTGTTAATTCGTCATACAATGAGATTCCTCTGTTTTTAAATAGTCGTTTCTGTTTATATAGTTTTTGTTTCATTTTTATTGTAGATAAGTGTATGATTACTAGCCTAGTTTTTTCCGAAACTTTTCTACCAATTCTATATCATAAATCGATATCCCTGTTTCGCATATTAATATTTAATTTATTATTAATTGCATTTATAACAACAGATTCCAGATTATGCAGCTGTGCCTCCCCATCAAATTCTTGTAGACCATCGATTCGTCTATATATTTATGTCTGTATATATATTTATGGTCTATATCTAAATACTTTTGCAATTAAACTGGTATTCCCGCATCCCGCATATTCATGAAATGTCATTGAAACTATTGATATGTATTAAAGCCAGGGACATACTGAAGCTAATTTGGGAGACACGGAGAAGTGATCTAATTCTGTTTGAATTCTTATTTTTTTTTAAACACTAATAATTGGATATAATATGCCTGTACAACCTAAAAATATCTTTTCATGTGTGGTAGTAGATTTTATTGCTCAGAATTTTCGCCCTATAAAAACAATGAAACATGATATACCTATGGAATACGATAACTGAGGCGAATTCAATATTCTCGGATATTTGTGTAAGTATAGCGATTGAGGTATTTCTTGTGTATATTTGTTAGCATTTGGAATCGTTTGAGCTCGAAATGCGTCAGAACATTTAGTAATTATCTTTCTGATGCGTTATGCAAGATGCAAGGTAGTAAACTAGTGATTGCCGAAAAACATGTTATTTGATTTGCTTACAAAACACTATATTATAATAAAAAAAAGTCTCTTGCATCGATAATGCGTTATATTTTATACCGGCGCGTCATGGCGGACATGGTAATTAGTGATTATATTAATATTATAAATAGTATTATATTAATACCATAAATAACATAATACTTACATAACTTTAAATATATATATATATATATATATATATATATATATATATATATATATATATATATATATATATATATATATATATATATATATATATATTGTAATAATTTTTTTTATTTTAATTTTTTTAGGAGAAATAATTGATTAATTTGATCATTGGATACCTATTTATTTTACTTATATCCTTTTATTGGACGCCAGTTCTTGTGATTTTTTTTTATTTAATAACTTTAAGTGTGTAGGCACAATGTACAGTGTACACACTCGTGTTGCTTTTGCACAACTGTATATTATGAATTTAATTTAATAATTTATATTTATGAACACTAAGTTATTATATATACATATATATTCTGAAGGATTTTATACCGGACCAATGAGTATTCTTATCTCAGAGGAGGTTCGATTAGACTATATGATTATTGATTAACTGAATGAATGAAACTGAATGAATATCCGCAAGAAGAAATACGTTTGGAAAAATGTTTTTTTTTATAGAATGAACCATAGAGGAATTTGATTTTAATTAAGAAACTAACTGGAGCGAATTTGCCATAATTTTTTTTGTAGACAACTTAAAGTGTAAGCGGAAAGTCTTAGTATGTTGGATATTTATCAGTATTTATTTCTACACTATTAATTACCTATAAATTTGCTACATACGACGTTGCTGCTTGAAAATGTCATTTTATTTTGTTTATATCTCGACAATATTGACAACACCATAATATTATTCTATATGGTAATAAAAATGGAGTAATAGTAATTATATAGTGCCCTTGCTGAAAAAGTAGGCTACAATTCAAAAAAAAATCATAGAAAACGAGTTGACGCCAGGAAATTCAGTTTGACATTTTCGGGTTTTCTAAGTGGTGCGTTAATTTTGATGCGAAGTGTATATATGAATCAAATAGGTAGGAAACTTTTCATATTCCTGTCGTGAACGAGCATTATATATTTACATTATAACTACCACTAGTAATTGGAGTATTTAACACCACGCGAGTATTTGCGTTTGAAATATAATACCTTGTACCTATAATCATAAACTAACAGGATCATGAGCCCATGAACAACAGAACAACAGATATAAAAAAAGTGAAAACGATGACTATGTTCAGATTATATTTACATCCTACACAGAAATCAACCATTCGAGAAAATTAACCACCCGTAACTTAAAACGTCTGCAAGGACTTTGTACATTCACGTTCGTGGCATTCCAAAACGAATAAAATATGTCTGATAAAATGTCAAAGTGCTACAATATGTAATAACTACATATCTACGTTTAAAAGGAATACTTGATCTGATTTATCTTGAACTAAAAATAGCAAGCAAAATTATGTCTTCTCAGAAGAAACGCAAGAAGCCAAGTTCCCATAAAAGTTGCATATTGAACTTAATCCATCTAATTAAAAGGGTGTATGTTATATTCACGGATATATATTTAATGATATCATGATACATACATAGACATACTATAGGGATACAGTGAAAACAGTAATTAACAGAATAACTTTGTATCCTCAACAGTTGTGCAATCGTTGATAATATTACTTATATAAAGTGAGGAGCAACAAAATAAGAATTCTTCCATATCAATGAAAACTAAAATGTAGATCACTGCAAATATAAAAATCTTACATTCCTATTAATTTCATAAGTATAGAACAATTATTACAGTTTTATTTAAATGTTGCTTCGATTCATGGCGAGAACCCACGAATGCACCTTCAGACGACTCCAGATTTTGTAGAGGCATCTGTATTAATGCTTTATGGTTTTTATTATTTGGTATTTGCTAACTGTTTGATTTGGTCAGTAATTAGCCCAAACTCCTTTGTACCAGGGGCGTGCAGTCCATGGAAGCAAGGGAAGCAGAGCTTCCTCTAACCCATAATAAATGGGGCTTTGACTCCGATCGAGTCACAGTAGTAGAAAATCCAATAGAACCTATGCCGGCAGCTAGCTTCTCAGGTACATCGGCCCGCGGTGGCTGATCCAGTTGCCTGCTTTATGCGGTCGCGAAAGCTATCGTTGGAGTAGGTTCTTTGTTTGCGTCGAGAGAGTATTGAACTTTCCTTGCTACCTGCTGAATGTACGGTCGCGTGCTTTATGTAGGCGCGGAATAAGCTATCGTTGGAGTAGGTTCTTTGTTTTTAAGTGTTAACGGCTATCCGTGTGTGATACATTCATCGGAATGCATCGTGTCTCATGCCAAGCAGCGAAATGGAAGACAATAATACTGATGTGGACATGTAAATACCGTCAACTTGAATGTGTGTCTTAATAATAAAGGGATTTTCAACATTAAACTTCACAGATAAGCCTTAATTAATTACTAAAAGAAGGGCAAAACCGCCTATGAAAAATATAACCACAGAAATTAAAAACTGTATTAGGCATTTTATTCGGAAAAACATTTTTGAAAATGAAAAAGGTCTCTGGAATTAAACTGGTTTTTCCCATTTAATCAATTTACATTAAGCTGTAAAAATACATCGGTAAGCAAAATAGGTAGTTTTTAAATTTAAATTACTTCCCTTACTTAATAATTCACCGTACGCTTTGTACAGTTATATTCCTCATATTCACTGTGATTTTGTTTGATTTGTAATATGTCTTTTGGTTTTCCTAGGCATATAGAAGTAGCCTAGAAATGTAATTTGTTCTGGAATTTTGCTAGTCTTCTTCTACTTAACAAGTCCTCTTGGCCTTCACAAATTTCTCGTCCAAGCAAATAGTATTCAAATTATTCATCATGTCATTATCTTAATTGTGTATTTGTTTACATGACCTGACCGTCATACAAGAATCTTAATTATAAACATATTTAACTTGTCTAACTTTACTTTGCATAACTTTGTCTTTATATAACCTTCGTTGCATTTTAATCATATCCTAACCTTAAAGTTACGTCTGATACAATTTAATTAATTAAAATGTTATACATGAAATGGTACCATGAATTCCTTGTAAAATTTAAATTCTAAAACTAGGTCAGTGGATGACTCTTGAAACATCAACCAGCAGCAGACCATGCGGATATTGAGCGCCCGTTTCTAACAAAGGAAGTACATACTTATGTTATCCATACATTTCTTGTGTATATTGTGTATTTTCTATCCGTATTCACCATGTGTTAGATACAGATGAAACACCACTTTCTATCTGAGAAACAACACTCTATCCAAGTCTAGCTAAAAGAGCATAATAATAATTGTAATGTTTAATAATTAACTTTACACTTTAATTGAATATCTCAGATGGCATGCAAAAAATTATAATGGATATTGGTAGAGGAAATCATTATTTCAAGACATAGTAATTATCGTAATTTATTTGTGTGAAAATTATTTTAATTACTTAAACTTATATGTCTATACTACCTAATATAAGTCTATGATTATACCCTATGTACCAAATAAAAGTTTCAAAATCAAAAAAAATAACCTATTTCCATATCAAAATGACCTACTTAGGAATACTAATCGAAATTAAACGGCTATTAAAAATATAAAGTACAGTACAGGGTGAAAATTGAACAGTATTTTTTAAATGGTACACCCCCGTATATTTTTAGGTCAAAAAATTTCCTCAATTTTCGGAATCCAAAAATGCATAATTGTTATATAATTACTCTAATTACTATATATTGCTAAAAACTGATCACATCACGGTTGTTAAGTATGAAACAAAAAAATATCAATACAGCTTGATTGATTGATGGCTGTATTGACGTTTGAAGCCAACTGCATATAATATCTGCATTGTTTGCAGCACTCACATTACAAGAGCCTCAACCAGTGCTATTTAGTGCTTGTGGAGCGTATATCGTTGTGTCTGTATTTATTTTCTTTCGGTGTTGTAGTGCGCCGATAATAATTATGGATATATTGATGTTTATAGTTATGTTAGATTTTATTAAATGTATGTTCACGTTATGTCGTCACGTCATATTATGTCGTCACGACGTGAACACGTCATGTGTCGACGTCATTTTATGATTACTCGAAGATCGAACGTGAGATTTACGTTAACTATTATTTATTTATTATTGTGTATATTAGATGAATACCTATTTCCGTCCCTATTTGAATCGGATTTTGTTCACAATTTCATGGATTTTATTTTTTTTTCGTGGACCTAATTCTTTTTCTAAAATAAAAGTAGCCTAAGTTACTCCTCATAACATCAGCCATATGTCAGTGAAAGTCCTGTCAAAATCGGTCCAGCCGTTTCTGAGATTAGCCGGAGCGAATAGACAGAGACACAACATTTTTAAATTTGTTATAAGTACCATATATACTTTCATATGCATTTAGTAAATAGCTTTTATTTTGACATTACAAACAGAGCCTTCAGTTTTATTTATTTGTATAGACACACTAAGTAGAGTAAGAAACCATTAAATTAATGTTTATGTTATATGTTATATTATAAGAGTTTAATGTGATATTGGCTGCACCATGTTTGCATTTTTATTATAAATAATTTACTATTTTCAACACTTATAAGAATAATGTCCAATGATAACACGAAGGAAAATATAAAATAAGAAAAGCTTTCCAATAACAAAATATTCGTGGTTAATAAAAAAATCCCAAACAAAGTAAAATAAGTAGGTAGCTACCTACGAAAAATTGGCAACTCCTTACGTTTTTGGACTACTCTTGAACCACCAAATGTTTATGTTATATTATGTTATAATAGTGTAATGTAATACCTATTGGTTGCACCGTTTTTGCATTTCTATAAATAATTTGGTCTATAATAATTTTCAACGCTTATGGGGTAAGAATACCTACAAGAATAATGTCCAATGATAACACGAAGGAAAATATACAATAAGAAGAGAAGATTTGCAATAACAAAATTTTCGTAAATAAAAAAATCCTAAAAAATAAAACAAGTACGAAAAGTTGGCAACTCCTTACCTTTTTCGACTGTCTCTTAAAATATGATATCCGATAAGAATGGCACAATTATATGAAACAAACACCAACAACAATGTAAATCATTCCCGATTTAGGCCAAGCACGAACACTATTTACATTCCGAGAGTCATGTGTACAGATATGTGCACGGCTATAGAAGCAATAAGGTAGACCGTAAAATACAATACTAAGCAGGACTGATTAACTCGAGCTCTAAAGGCCTGCTACGGCCCTGAGATTGTAGGCAGGAAGGAAGGTGTCGAGAAGGGAGAAGCTCACGGCAAGGTCGTTTTCTGCTACTTTCTGTGATGACCTTGTATCCATGGCTATCGAAGCGGAATCTTAACTCCTTCTGTTGTTTTTAATATTCCATGCCGATTCTTTGTTGCAATGTATCGAAAGAAAAAGTAACGTGACGATAATCACAACCTACGGTAACGCGGATGCTTTGCCTTGTTTCGCATCCGCGTATTTTCAACCAGCGGTGACGAATATAAAATATATCATATATCATATAATACTAAAATATCATAAATGCCCATCATCACACCAATTTTAAATATAGAGTTTTTTCCCACTGATTTTCACAAGATTCGTGTTATCTATTTTAATTTTAATATTTTAGTATTACTATTTAATTTAGTGTTAGGGAAAATTTAATCTATTAAAGAATGAAATACCGGTACCTAATACCTCATTAATATCCGATACCTCATTAATTATTGTAGACCAACAGAGAATATCAAAAACATGTCTTCCATCCACACCCAATGGTTTTTGTTAGTTTTACTGGCATTTTGATCACGTCCAATCCAGATTAAAGTCCAGCAATGCCTTTAACAGAATCCCCAGTATAAATACGAGACAATATGTTCGTATATATTTCTGACCACTACGAATCCGAGGAAGCCGGACCGTACAAGAGGACGAAGCTCCAGATTCTGGACAACGGGTAAATATAAACTAACCGCATTAATTTTCAGGGCGAGATATACGAGAATAAGAAACAGAATACACCGCAGAAAGGAACAGGTCCAAAGAAAACGATTCGAGAAGAGACAAAGACAACCAAATCCCATGTAATTCAAACGGTGAAATATATCTTAATGAAAAATGGAACTAATGTCTACGGTCTACGTGTATAAATGTTGGCGGTGATACTCTTTCTAGCAAAATTCGGAAAAATGGGCGGATGTTTAAGGCTTTTTTCCCGGCGGCTTTCTCAACGTTGCTGCTTAATATTAACACTTTGATTTGCATATTATGTCTATATGAATGGTGTGGATCACCGAAAAAATGAGCATTTTAATAGAAGTCTACAGGGAACACTGTAATTTGTGGGACCTCAAGAATTGAGATTATAAAAATAGAATTAAAAAAATAGTAAATAGTAAAAAATATAAAGAAATTTTGGACACTTTTGGACCAGTAAGGAAGATATCGAAGAAAGGTGAAAAATTATAATTCTCAGTACTAAAAATATTCTATTTTGTAATGGAATTGTAATTCCCCCCTGACATTCTCACAAAATTAGGAAATGATGAGGAATTTTGAAGATATCTCATCAATTCGGATGCTTCATCATTTCTATATAAAATTAATACTTCTATATAAAAGAGATCTAATCCAATATCTATATTGAGGACGACACTTCTTTCTCTTAAAGTAAATATACATAAAAGCGGTTATTACTAAAAATAACGTCAATATTGGCATAATATAAGTACAAATTATATATTTATTTACTTCTCTTTCATAAGACGCAGTACACAACAACCACCAGCCAGGATAAGGATATCATCTCCTCTAGACATTTTGAACACTACTAGTTCGTTTCATGTAAATGCACTAAAAGCTGAATCAACGCTGATAACAAAATCGAAACTCCTACAATATTTTGTCTTAGTGGAAACAGAGTATCGAATTTGTCCGAGTTTTGTTTTTTGTCCTCAGTGTTTCGAAAAGCACGCACAAAACAGAAATGCGGCTTTTGTCCTCTTGGTTAAATTATCTGTTCCCGTACTCATTGTATCTAGACGAGATATAAACTAAAACCGAGAATAAAACATATAATTTAACACGACGCGTTAGAATAATTCAAGAAATAAATAGCTTGATCGAATTATAATAATAGGGTACACCAATTTAAGCAATTTATTTTATCCTTCATGAAAAACTATAAAAGCATTCTAATGACTCGTTTAAACCCATTAAAGAAGACGCCATTATACAATAATAGCGTTAAAGTTATTATTATCTAAAACACCTTGGTTATTACAGCACTATAATAAAAGGAATGTGTATGGTGGCTCTGTTTTTTGCCACCCCACCTGTTTATAAAGATGAATATAAATAAACGTGTTAATTATAATTTTGGTCTATAGTATCACAAAAAATTAGAAACTACAAAAGGTAAACTGAAAGTCGCATAGGTATTGAGAAATAATATTGTTCTTAATTACTGTAATATATTTTAATAAAAATAATGAATAGCGGCCTTGCTTTAATGTTTTAAAATACCTACCTTTTATTAAAATAATTATGAAATGTTAATCTTAGAATAATTAAATATAATATGCACGTGATTGTATGGAAATCGTATTTGAATTAACATATAGTATAACAACCACCACCTTGTATAAATTCCATCAGATTACCAGAAGATATAAAGTATGATCATACTTGATTTGATTAACGCACCATCAAAAAATAACCAAATGTTTTAGAAGTTAATTTTTGCCTCATTATTCAAGAATGTGAATGATCTATTGTTTTCTCAACTAAATTTTGTTTTATTCATTACAGGGTGTAACAATTGCGACGTGTTTTTTCCATTAAATTTAGTAACCGCCTGTGAAATTCAACAGTAGTTAAACCAGTAAGTTACACTTTAAATCGTAGATTATCTTTTCTTAACATTATCTTTTTTGATTTAGTTCATTATCTTCATTATTACCAGAAATACACAATTGTATAGCATAACATGTTTTTATTTATATCATTTTCGAAAAACAGAAGTAAGTAGCATGCTATGGAAAAAAGAAGAGACATGTGGATTAAATGTCAAAAAGCATTTGAGAGGAGGGTGAAGGACTAAATACGTATTCAAATCATGATCAAATCTAAGAGAATAATATTTTCACCAAAATTACCCAGACCAAGAATTGCAGCATCTTATGAAATAGTCATGGCAAAAGCGTAGACTTCTAATTGTGTATAAATCCACTCGGAGGATTCGGGCATATTTTTGTAGTTTTTGCAAATATATATAAGATACGAATTAAATAGTTATTTCGTGAATTTAAATTCTATAGGTACTACCTGTGGTAATTTAGCTGTAGGTACTACCTGTATCGAAATGCATCGCCCATTTAGATACACATAATTCACATTTCACAACAAGTTATTGAATCATAACCTTAATACAAAAGAACTCTTGCCAAGGCTTCTACATAATTTAATATTGGCTTTGAAATTAATCTTTGACAATTTAATATTGGCTACGAAATGCTCGGCGCGTTAAATAAGGATAAAATGAAACGTGATGAATTAATTTATGTAACGTAACAAAGTAGCATTCAGGTAAAGATAATTATTGTTTATTGGATATAAAATACCAGTGGCTCATGAAATTTCTATAATTTATTTATCGCTTATAGAAAGCACGAGGCTCACACCAAAGAAAGAATGTAGTTTGACTTGAAATAAATACTTGATCGGTGCATGGAAATCAAAATTACAGCTTGTGAAAACAAAAACACAGAACGTAGATGTCCCGTGACTGCAAATTTTATAAAAAATATTTACCTATTAAAGACCAATGTATATTTATATATTGTTTATATATACAAAATAAAATATACCTAAGCAAACACAAAAGTATAATCTCACTGCTAATAAACCATTTTAAAGGTTGAGAGAAAACCAAGTGCAATAGCCCGATCACATACATTGAGCCCGCGTGACAGGCAGCCTTTGTGATATTAAGTCGTGGGAGGTGGAAGCGGTAGGAGGCGCCTTTCGGTGCGGCAATGGCGTGGGGCACGCGCGGAGCTGGGCAGTGCTGCTTTAATTTATTTTATGATTACTCGAAGATCGAAGATTATTACTCGAAGCAATTAAAAATACTCGTGATTTACGTTAATAATTATATTGGATGTATACTTCCTGATTTAAATTCCTGATTTTGTAACAATTTTTGCGAGCAATTTTATGGATTTTAATTTTTGTGCGCGGTACCCTAATTCTTCTTCTAAAATAAAAGTAGCCTAAGTACTTACTATTTATAACATCAGCTATCTGCCAGTGAAAGTCCCGTCAAAATCGATCCAGATTAGCCAGAACAAACAGACAAAAATTAAAGTAAATTGGTTTTTAGTTATAAGTACCGTATACTTTCATGTCCATTTAGTCAAAAGCTGTGAATTTGACTTTACAAACAGACACTTCAATTTTGTTTATTTATTTATATACAAGATACACAACAAGGTAATCCACATCTGTTAATTCTCCTCTAGTAATAGAAATTGATTATTAAATAAAATGCGTCGTATTTAGCATGGTGGAAGGTATGTATAATTTATTAGAGAATCCTAAGGTATATTTAAATTTTAAGGAAAAACCAGAAATGCCGTTCTGCAGAAATGGCAAAACGACTTTGGGAACGCAAAAAATCTTGTAAGATGACATCAATATTTATGTGACAAGTAAATGAACAGATGGTCCTCGTCTGGTTTTTGTAAAAACTAATTTGTAGTTCCTAGAATAAATGGCCTCTAAATGTCTGCTACATACAGTATTTCGCTTACTGACGACATCCCAGAGAATTAGTTCGTAATAAATAAAATTAATTCAATAAGTCGTCCAGATTGATGTTGTGTTACCGATGAACTAAGTTAACATGACATTAATCTGAATGAGTGATAATCTGATTTTAGTTTTATGTTATGCTGTAACTCGTTACATATTACTTACAAAAAATCTTTATAAAAAAATATAACGAATTTCTACATTAATTGCTAAATGTATTTCTGTCGTTGGATCAACCGTTACGGAGTTTCGAAAAAACAATTTTTTTGTACCTCTAATTCAAGATGGCTCAAGCGGATTCCCTCCAAGCCTGCCTTTTTGAAGTGAAAACTTCTTTAAGCGCGCTCTGCACTTTTCGCGTTCTAAACTTTTATTTTTGTGGGTGTTTAATGAGACTGGGCCGTCACACTTCAGGGCCAACGCATCACGCTTCAAGCGTGACGATTATCACCTAGCAACGCTCAGTCGATTATCGCTTAGCAACGAGCTAGGTCACCTGTCACCCTTTAATCGAAGCTCCTGCTAATAGATCCTGCTAAGAGAAAAAAACACGCTTTTAAGGCATTTCAAAGGCCCTTATTGTGGTAGAAATAGTGTATAAAACCTCCTTCGCCAGTGCGCCATCGATACAGGCCCAAAACCCCGGCAAATCCGTAAAAAAAAGCAAATTTAAAATATGTTGACGTACATGTCAGTTTCTGACACGGGACCTACAAAAATGGACACATGCCCTGAAAACAGCACCAAAATTTAAGATGTGTGCAAACTTGCAAAGAAGGGACGTATCACTGAGTAAGGTACGTCCTTGACACACCCTTCAACAACCAAGAAACCAAACATCACAGCTACAAAATGCGCTGCGGAAATATAAACGCAAAACAAGTTTCTAATTATTGTGGAGTATATTAGATTATAAGGAGCCTGTAGGTATTGTAAAATAAAACTAGAAAAAATTATTGATTGTTTTTAATGGCTACCTTTTCAGATACAAATATTTCTTTTACTACTAAGACTGAAATGAAGTAAAATAGTTTTACATCAAGCATTAACTACGCTCTCCATCGTTATCTTAGGAACGTAATATTTCTATAAACCTTTCAAGAGGCAAACAGAAACGTAAGTTTAATAGAGTAAAGATTTGTTGGCTTATTTCCTTACTGTTAGTTCTCAACCAAAAATGGCTAACTCTTCCCCAACAGATACCACAAGTTCTGAGAGTGATGAGTTATCGTTGATTCAACTAGAATCAACGATAAAATTTAAAACCAAAAAGGCGTTATGTGTATTTTTTGCAAAAATATAGAAGCTTCTGTAGTACATTCAAATGAAAAATGTTTGCGGTAATACAGGCGGACGGTTACAGTATATATTTTAAAATTCGGAAATTACAATCTATCGTGTGGTCATAAGAACACGCACCCAAATTTCTTTTTTCAAGGCCAAGGCCTGAACAACATTTTTAATTGTCGCTACTACATCTTTTGCAGGGCAGAACTCTCTACCTACTATACTGGAAGGCAAAAACTTAAGCTAAAAATTGTTACAATTCTCACTAATGTAAGTGACAGTAAAACTTACATTAAAATACAATTTTTTTCAAGCAGTGGTGAACACCCAATATCCCCGTGAAAAGTGGCCCGGAGACGGTCAATAATTTGTCAATAAAACTGTCAATGGTACTCAATTCAATGATGCATCTAATTGAGTAGGAAGCGATTTATGTCATTGTCAATCGATGGACGAAGATTGATAGGTAATTTAATTGAAGTACATTGACGGGGACCATTGACGCATCCCAATTGACGGTGTAATCGAGAAATTGCCAATCGTTCGGGCACATGCACCACATCCCACGACTCGACTAGCGATAAATTCACTGAGGAACTGATTAAAGTATTGACGTGTTCATTGGATCTCCATCAATCGCAATTGCAATTCAATTGAAATCAACAATTTTATTGACCATATTATTGGCCGTCTTCGGACCACTTAATATTGATTATGCTGAGAAGTAACTTGTGGTTAAATCCTCTTTCAGGACAATATCCATGACATATATGAATCATGTTAACATTTAGGTACGTTGAATGGACTCTATATAACTTATATAATTCTGATAGATCGGAGCCCGGATAACGGATGCATATTTTGCATATCTAGTTTGGTTGTAACTTCGAACAAATGTTATATAAATTATCCTGATAATATTAGTATCGGAAATAAATATTCCAGTTTTCTGCGCAATAACCTAGAACCTTACACGTAGAATAAACAGTTTGTGAGACGCGTTCATGAAATTTTTGTGTCAAATGTTACACTCGGATCGTTTATTTTTTCAACCCTTTCCAGAACTCTTGTCACCAATAGAATAACTATGTGAGATAGGATTTTGCTTTCTATGAAACGTTAATAGCAATGGAAAAATAACTGAAAACTACCCAATACCCAATTTAATATCAAATCTTAAAAATATAATCGTAACTGAACTATAAACTAAATAATATAAAAACTAAAATTATAACTAATATTTTTTGTTGGATATTTTAAAACGTCTATATGTAGTGTTATTTAACATATTATAAAACATTTTTACTATAATGAAGGATATAGTACGCAATAGTAGATTGCAAAAATTGCAAAAAATGTTAAAGAATGATCACAGAATTTTGCACAATGATTACAAAAAGCAACTCTGTCGCAGCATAAAAGTAACATGGTAACGTGAGACAATAAAAACATTGAACTAAATGTTACTAACATGATAGAAACTCAATTCTCTCAACGTGAGAAGGCTACTTTACAAACCAGTGAACTCTGTTTATGTTTCTTATTACCGCATATTAATAGTAATTGACACTTTGAAATTTGTATAATAATACGTACACTCGTACAGAGTGGCCCACGTAAGATAGTCACTTATCTTCACTTAGCACTTCACTTATCACTTAGGTATCCACCTTATCTCTTTTTAATATTTTCTAAATTACAGAGTGGCCCAAAAATCGTGGCGTTACAAAAATGGAACACCCTATATTTTCTTGCGGATATTGATTCTCCTTGTAATTACAAGTATTTTTTGTTATGGAACTAAATCAAAAATTATGAGCAGTTTTTGAGTTCAATCAATTTAAAGAAATGTTTTTTAATCTCTCAATAAATTGACTTGTTATTTAATAAAATCGTTTGAAACTCTGTCGGAATATAAACAAAGGTGTATTCTACTCCGGTATATTTTTGTTTTCTAAAAATATTATACAGGGTGTGAAAAAAATCCAAATATTCTGATTTAATACCGCATCGGTTTCATTTATATAAATTATCGTATGGTGTTTTTTTAAATCTTAGACATTATTATTTCGATGTTTATAAATAATTTCATTCAGATGTCCCCCAAAGGTAATAAGTCTAGCGGTGTCAAATTGGGACTTCTAGAAGGCCATTCATTAATTCCGTATCTTATTATATGGAGCACTGTCTTCTTGGAATACAAGGCCTTCTCGTAGATGCCAAGGTAAGTCTTCGATTAGAAGATGAATCTCATTGATAAGAAGATCCGAATACCGCTGTCGATTTAAAATTTGTTGGTACAATAACGACCCTATAATTCATTTAGTAATTTATTCCATACAATATATGTATCTATTAATAAAATCATTTTCTGCGAGTTCTTGAACAGTAAGAAATTTATAAACATGGTAGTTATTTATAAATAACATCCTTTGTATACTATTTTTACTAATATTTTCCATATCGCGTTCTCCATCGTGTTGGGAATTTTCCTTATGTTCCTCAGAATAAAGAAGCGCTTCCAGTTGCTTTTCTTCAATTTTCTTTATTGTTTTCTTCGAGTTTGGCATAATTATTTTCTTAGTAAGAACAAATCACTGTCCAAGTCACGGGTCATTCTTATGAAGATCCTCTTGTCTGGTCCCTTATTAAAGCTCCAAGCGTTCCCCATTCCACAGAGTATACCATCGTATAATGGACCTTTATTTATATTCAGCAAAGCTTTCAAATGAGTATAAACTCATTTGAAAGCTTTCCTAATAACAGATTGCTAATAACAGGTGAATTGATTGAGGAATTTAAAATACATTTTTTAATGCATGTTTTTTCTTTATATTTAATTAATTCAAAAACTGCCTTTAAATCTTCCCATAACAAAAAATACTTATAGTTACAAGAAGAATCAGTATCCGCAACGAAAAATATAAATATTGGCTATTCCATTTATGAAAATGTATTTTTGTAACGTACGATTTTCTGAACCACCCTGTAATTTGGGAAATATTAAAAATTAAAATTATTCATTAGAATTTAACAGAACAACTTATGTATTTAACTTTATTTTCTAACTCTTAGGGATTTTGAGATAATGTAGTGGACGATCTTACGTGGACCACCCTATACACAAACGTATATAAGTTGTCATCCTTTTTAACTCGCAATATGTAGCAATTAGTACATATTGTATTAACTACCTATTAATTAAGGTTACTTATTTTAACACGATTCTACTTGTATTTTATTTTAACGTATACCTATTATATAAAGAATCCGATTTTCTTTTTGGAGAAATAAGTATATTATATTTTCTGCAATAGTAAGTCGGTACTATCTTTGATTATATAAAAATTCTTCAAATTTCAAGTCTGACACGAATTTTAAAAAGACTTGAGAGCAAGATATCTACATATATACCAGATCGGGTATAAAATACACTACTGGAGAAAGCCATATACGTTGTTACAATAGAAAGCTAGAGAAAGGTTACTATAGTGTGACTAGTATCACTCACAGATAACATTATAACATTAGGTAATCTCAGAGTACAATCTACTTTTAATATTAAATATGTATATTATTGTATAAGTAAGTATAACAAACACTAAATATCAAAATACAAGACCCACAATTTTCTAGATCATGGTACTTATAAGGACATGACAAAATCAAGAAGATGGATGGATGGATAATATAAGTATTAACGGATTTCAACGTATGTTTAATAACTAATGTCGATATTATCGGAGGTATTACAACAGCATGGATTTGCTGCAGAGTTCTATAAAATAAATTATAGTTTAAAAAACTTTTAAAACGCTTTAAACGGAAACCGAACTAAAAAGTAAAAATCGTTTAATTCAATTTTAACTCAATATAATTAAATGCTTTTTACTAAGTTTAAAATAAGAATTAAGTGATTGACATAAAATTATTTTGTTGTAAAAAAGCGTGGGGTGCATGATATCAATTATTATAAATATTTCATTGATACCATGCACCCCCGCTTTTTTACAATAAAATATTTTTTCTGACCGAGATTTAATGAATGTATAACTTTCAGTAAATTTTAAAATGTGGTGAATGCGCTAATGTGAGACAGATTTCTATATCCTTATTTTTGATGATCCAGGTAAAAACATTAGAACAAAGTTGTCAAATTATTGTACTGCCCTGGGTCCTTGATAAGTGTGCAAAGATTCAGTTTAATCTGACGTTTTGCAGTGAGTGAAAATCTCGTTCAAAGATTCCGCTACATACATATAATAATACAATATAGACTTTATTTAGCAAATTGCTATACAAATATCCATATTACAATTATCATTACATTGTAATGGATACAAATATAATTTAAAAACAATAGATGTAGATAACAAAATAAAACAAAATCAAACATATGCAAACAGGTAAATACAAATAAATACAAATACAAACAAATATAAATAAATAAGCATAAGTTTACCTCGGTAAGGTTTTTATCAAATTGGTACATAGTTTTGTGCTTAAAACTGCTTAAAAGAACCATTTAAATATTTAACCTAGGTCGGTAGGCTGTTCTTCTTTAAATCCTTTACAGAAAAGTAAGTTACTATAACTAACAATGAATTGCATAAATCATTTTGTCCACATGGATTATAATTATGTATATCTCGACCATAAGTAATTTTTTCATACAAGTAGCTTGGCAGTATATTTTTTATTTTATAAACAAATTGTAATGTTTTCAATGAAATTATAAAATTCTATGTTTTACAGATGAAATTTAGTGTTAGAAGCATATTATTTATCGGAGTATATCTATTACATTGTAATATAACTCTCATTGCTTTATTTTGCATTGTTTGTAAAATCTGTAATTCATTATTATTTAAATAACAATAGCTGGGTAGCACAGCATTCAAAATGTGAAACGATTATTGTTTTATAGATTGTCAGTCTGGCAAATACTGATATATTGTTGGATAATCTTCTTAAAGAGTTAATTTTTTTAGCCACCTTTTTTGTTATGTACTTTAACGTTTTCTTTAAAAATTAGGTTTTCATCTAAAATCACTCCTAGATATTTTATCTGACATACTTATTCAAACCAGATAATTTTTTGACCTGAATAACAAACAGCAATGGTCCAAGTACGGACCCTTGTGGTACTCCGTATTCTGTTATATTAAAGTAAATTTTACAAATATACAGGTGAAGCTAATAAAAGCGTGTTCAAAAAAGAACTATACTTAGACTATACTAAAAACTATATCTTCCTCTAAAATGCTCTTACGTATATTATAATAACACGATAGTAATGTTCTTTAATATTTAGCTAGGCCATTTATTATATTGTTCAAAAAATACTTGAATTTCTCGGGTAAAGTTTTTGAGAATTTTCTTTCTCAATATTACTAATTACAAAACTATTATTGCAAAAATTTGACCTTACTTTTACTAAAAAATTAACTCCAAAATGCTCTTGTCTATCGTTCTTTCGTAACTTTAAACTGACTATCATTCAATGACTAACCCATGAGAACGCAGAGAGCAACCACGCTACACCGTTGATCGTTGCTCTCGCTCGCATTCAATACTACCCGCAGTATATCTCTCTCTATCCCGTGAAAGATTTATTTTAATGTTTGCCAGTTGTTAAACTCCGGAAAGTTTGACTTTTTGCAAATATGTTTTCTACGTTGGTGGGCCAATTTGTAATTAAAGAATGTTTACATTAAATTAATAATTTATATTTATAAATATTTAATGCTACATTTTGTTGAAATTAAATGAGATATATAATAAATAGCATATAATTTATTATATATGTGGAAATATTTAAGGTTAATAATTTTAGATTGAGATGTTGACACTTATTGACAGAAAATAGGTTAGATAATACTTACTTTTATTAACTTATATGCCCTGGATTATTTGTTTATGGCCAACAGTTCATTAATTAAATGAGCAATGTTGAGTTTATATTTTATCAATCACTATGTATAATTTGAGCAACAAAATACTTGTCTCATAGAGAGTTCAAAACAGACTTGTGTTGCTTGACTTATTTTTAATTGAAAATTGCTTTTAAAAATTTCATTATTATTTCATTTATCATTATTTTGCTCTAGAAATTATTGTTGATGAAAGATTTCTAATTACTGCTTTGTAAGATTGAATATATCTGTGGAAATTCTTAGTGATAAAGTTTTAAAGAAAAGAGATTGAAGGACTTTTGAATATTTGAATATTTATTATAAAAATAATATGAATGGAAGAAGTTTACAATAACACTTGAAATTACATAAACTTAAATTTATCTGAGCTATCCTATATAACTTAGGAACTATAAATAAACATGGGATATAAAAATCCTGGACGAACAAATAGATGTTATTAAAATTAGCAATCAGAATTAAAAAAACATGAACGTATTTTGTTATTACCTTTGTCCAGACAAGTTAGGTAATCCTTGAATTTTGAAATCACTGACACTCGCAAAAAACACACTACACTCAACTCGTTGGCCCTCTGGTAGTGGAATGTTGCAACTCGTACCTCTCGTACAAAAGTCCTACACCTTCGCTCTGGATTGAACAGCTCGCAATAACTTACAGCAAAAAGTAACAGCAACTAATTCTGATCAGATTTATTTTACAACCTCTGAGATACTGGTGTTTCTCGAAATCACTTGTCGTAACCTTCGACTTGACACGATTAAACTCTTGGCCAGAGACCTAGGATTCCCTAGATGCTAGTTTCTTTACCCCGTGTACACTTTATACCTTTTTAAATACCTATCGAAGCTTTTTCATACAGATAGTTCGTATATATGGATGATTTAATTTAGCACTTAAATATGTAACTTTTCTTATTTTTACAATACAAAATTAACAATTATCTTCTACTTGTTGTTTGTTTACAGGGAAGGAAGTCTGGTTTATAAAAAAAAAGTATTTCCTGGTTACCTTCCCCTACTTCGAGAGAACTCCACTTCCTCATCTGCCAATCACATGATTTTATGATTTATGATTTTCACAATTGTGCAACAGATAATGTTTAAACATTGCTATAATCATATGCCTACGCTTACCAATAGCAATGGCATATGGTTATTACCCTCCTATCAATAATTAGGGCTTTTCAGAACATAATTAAAAGGAGTACCATTATTTGTCGAAAAATACAGTGAAATTTAGAGATATGTACTCTGTATATATCTCACAGATCTGGCAATACTGGCTGACGATCGGCACGCTCTGTTTGTATGGAGCTCTCATGTGAACGGTCTGCGGTTTAGATTTTGGCCTAGTAGAGACGACTCGGTGCTTTCTGTGACAATTTATTATAAAAATATGTCTTTTTATTGTATATGTCAATATATTTATATTGAATGATTTAAAAGATATCTAGATATTTATTTTTTATTCCATAGTTTCTAAACTTATTGCCCGACCCTCAAAGCCGCCACTGCTGGTTTATCTAAGTCTTTATGCTATATTACATAATATAGTAAAAAATGGTGAATGATAAAATCGTTATCAAATTAGGCAGTTCCGGGTGTTTCAAATACAGCTACTTAACGTGTAGGCACTTAAACTTGTCAACTATTTCAAAATTTAAATAACCAATCTGTTCTTTAAAACAATAGCATCCCACTGTGCAAAAAAAATATCGCATTAACGCGAAATCTGTTTAACTGATAACGTTATATTTGAAGAACTGTTAACATGTTAACAGCACCGGCAACATTCTAGACGGATTATATATTCTGCTCAACTAAAATTGTTTTTGATACCAGTGGCGGCTCTAGAGGGGGCGCGCGTCGCCCCCTGAGAATCAGTGAATACAAAACTGAAGTGTTTCAATAACGTAGAATTACGGAATTTGTATGTTTACAAATAAATAAATTTAAATTTCGAAAACATCATCTTTTCGCGTGTAGTAAACGAAAGAAATTTGATTATTTAAAGTATATTTTGTATTATAAATATACAGTTTTTTTCTTCCTATTAGAAAATCGTTATGTTAAGTTTTACGTTAGATATTTCAAGTTTTACCAGATGTAGTGTTTGATTTTATTTTTATGTTAAGTATATATTAGAATTTTATGTTATTTTTATCCATATTTTGTATTATTTTATATAATATATTTTATAAATATAAAACATTCCGTCACTTAAACGAAAATTCCATAACAAAGTAGCGCCTCACTATTTTTTTCTTTGTTTTTAATTCTGTTATATTTTTAAAACGCATAAACCGGTGGCCACCCCATTCCAAAATAATATATATTTAGGTTCGCTCCCTCGCGGCCCGCGCGCGCATCTTCTTAGAAACCCTATTTAGATACGCCCTCCCCTTGGCATAATCTTGGATCCGCCACTGTTTGGTACGTAACTAAAAAGTCCGTAAATTCTCACATTATCGTTATGAAAAGATGTTCATGTCATATAATGTTTGTAACGTTTCAGGTAAGTTCTGTCAAAACGTCATTGAATTATGGTTGTATTAAAACAACAAGTTTCAATGTACAAACGTTTCTGTTATTAAATTACATATCGCCTGCATCTTAAAAACATTATAATAAATATCCTGGGTGCGTTAAAAGACGTTAAGATTGCAGACGTAAATATTACACACAGGGTGTTCCATAAATAAACGACAAAAATTCCGGAAGTAATTAATTACAACAAGAAATATCCATGGATCCAATGGAATCAAAAATGAGAAAAAACCCAAAATCCAAAAATCTACAGAAAAGCAACTGCAACATGAAACATGATGCAGTTATAAAACAAAGTATCCCGCTGTATCTAGTATAGTAGAGTAGTATAGTCTGTATATGCAGAAATATGCTAGCAGTATACGATATGGATTGAGGAATATAGTCGCGTGGTATGACAACAAGGGTTACCAAGAGCTTAAAAACGCTTATTTTTGTTAAATTATTGCTAAACGTAGAATTTTATTTGGAAAAAGTACTGATATTAGGCATGCTCACCTTAAATATTCTTCGGTGTTAACATTTTCTTTATTTTTTACTTCCTTACAGAAAGTTTTCTCACAATAAATACATGCTCACTTTCTTTCTTCTCTGCACATGAGTGTCCTACTTCCACAAATTAATTCACTGTTAATGTACGATTTAACAAAATGGTAATTTTATTTATAACGTTAATCCGTAGGTCTCGAAACAGAATGGCATAGCAGAAATATGGAATTTTTTTTTTTTTATTTATAGGCACATGGATAGCACAATTAAAAACAACTTTGACCTTAGTCCAAGTTCACTTGTCCCAAGAATGGTTTGTCGAATACATATGACGTGCCTACATACTAGTAGAATGTTAATATGGATCAAGTACACAACGCAGACCTTGTGTCAACACCGCCCGCAAATCGCAACAGCAGAACTTACTTGAAACGCACACCGCACTGGTGACAGCGTCCGGTGAAATCTCATACATATCTTGAAGCACGGGTCGGATCGGCGAAAGTCGGAATTGTGCTCTTAAATTTGTTTATAAACATTAAACATCGCTTTTATAAATATTAAAATTAAATAAGTTCTGTACAGACTGATGGACTGCTTTAGCGTAGGTAAACCGGAGTTTGGAATTGTTCTCAACTTAATATATACCTACAATAGGTACTGGTACTGACCTGTAGGAAATAAGTACATAAAAAATACTAAGTGTCAAGTTGTGTCAAACCGTTGGTCAAACATGAAATCTTAACGTCTATCAAATAATGATATCATCACTTATCAATGTTCCATAGCCCACAGACCATACACGAAATCAAATTTAAAAGGCTAAAATGTTCAGCGTGTTCAGGACGTCAGGACCGTCCTACTACATCAAGCGCCCCGGGCTAACAAGAGTCAGTGCCCAAATATCCGCAAAGCCCCTGCATGCTGGCAAAGAAGGTAATCCTGTTTCTTTATTAAATAATATTAGCAGGAATGAGAAGAAATTTAAAGAAACATGCTAATTCTGTGATGATAAATAGGGTGGATGAGCGAATAAGTGACCAGCACCCAATTATTGACCGAACATTTTTCAAAATGAGTAAAAAGGTAACTGTTTAACTTTAACTGACTTTCGGCATTTTACTATGATAGTTTGTCCCTTGACTAACAGAGGGGGCAGGTTGACTGCCGTCTTTTAGGCAATCGCATGTTTTACAGCTGATCTAGTTCTAGATTCTAGTGTGCGTTGCGTTGATAAGTGTTAAATGCTAAAAGCAACGTATCCAGAACGCTGCTAAAAGCATGTTTGTATAATAAGCAAGGTGAGTTCACATGTATTTGTATTCTTAAATCTGTAGTCATCCTGAATTACAGGTAATAATATGTAATTATCGTCGGTTTTGCGGTAACTATAGGTACATAATATAGAACTGAGGGTTTATTGTTATATTTAATTAACGGCTTACGTTTTTATAGAAGAAAAAGAAGTGGTCAATTACTGGCATGAAATACTTTAACATTCCAATAATTGTCCGCCCTGGTCAATTACTGGTGTTTTAGTAAACTAAGTTGTTTTCTTATTTTTTCACAAACAATGAATTAGTCGTTAAATAAGGATGGATTCTGGTTTGATGAATTTTATTAATCTTAACTCTGTCCAGTATTTGACCACATAAAAGGTGGTGATCGATTACTCGTTTTGGCAGATGATTAATAATAACTCTACATTTTTTCTTACTTTGTGACCATACAGAATTGAATTGGGAAATAATCAAGCTCAACTTATTTGTAAGTTAGAACAACCCCAAATCATTGGGTCTGACAACAGAATTAGGTTAGGTTTTTTAGAGAAATAATATGAGATATAATGCTATACACTGATTACATTTCCTTTGTCTTTGTATTTTTTTTTTGTTTTAGTTAAAGTTGATTGTTTTTTTATACTTTTTATGTATTGTTTGAGGTAATATTATGTTACAGTTTTTGATAAATAAATAAAAGTAGGTAGTAAATGATAGAATTTTTCATACTTTTTCAAATATTGGTCAATTAATACATTTCAAACGTTTTTTGAACGATATTTTTTTTTCGTGAGTCAGCAAAAGACTGTTTAAATATTTTTTTCCTTGTTTAAAACTTCTGCTCAGGTTGCTGGTAATTTATAATTTCAATTAAAAACATTAACAGAGAAGTTAAACTGGTATAGGTTTTAAAACGTTTCAAGACAAATAACCAACAACTTAAATAGTTGGTTAGAATCAGACACATTTTAACATGGGGAAGACAGAACCGTTTTTGGCCAATCCAAGATCTTTCCATCCCAGTGGTCCATTTTTTTCTCCTGAACGGCATATTTTCCAGGTTATAATATGTCTTAAGAAACATCAGAGATAGGTGATAAGGATATGGATTTTAATGAAAATTGCACACTTAAAAAACATGCAAAACCACACAGTGGAATCATCTTTAATAAATCATAAAATTAAATATTATATTTTAGGTATAACAACTTTATATTGCATGCATTGATGTATAACACTAACATATACAGTTATGTTAATTATGCGAAGAAACAGTTCCTAAACAGTACATTCCTCCTACAGGATTTTGCTATTCGAGATATTAATTCAAAAGCAACAGCCTATTAATTGGATATGATGAATATTTAGAACTAAATCATTAATTTGGTTATTTGTTTTGGATATCTGCTGGTTTAACGGGCTGATCTTTGAGCACACCTTCTAAATCCGATACAGCAGCAGAAACTTGAAAGAGTCTACCAAATACATCCGCAAGATCAAACTCCTGATTTGTTATCACAAAACATTCTGAAAAAAATACATTGACCCTCAGATATTTCTCCAACTAATTAAAATATAGAAGTACCAACCTGGTTTGTCATGGACAAGTTTTTTACAATATATATTTAGAATAGAAATTACATCGTTACTTTTATCTAACAGTTCATCGTATTCTTCATCGGGGAACACTTTCTTCAGATCGTCCCTATTACATTTGAAGTATAAAATAACCGACGTCCATTTCTCATTTTCAATTAGCTTACACATGCTGGATAATAAATTATCTGAATTAACCAGATTACCTATAGATGAGGATATGCCTCCGTCAGCGTCAGTGTCTTCATATGCCCTGGTTAATGCATTTTTTATCAAAAGTATGTCGGCCGTTATGTCTTTAAACTAGAATAGAATAAGAAAAACTCGCTTAGTGTTTAATAATGCATAGCTGAGACAATAAAATGTTAAAACAATATGAAAGAAATTAAAGGTTTATGATATTATCATATAATGCAAATATATAGTACAAAAAATTATGAGCATTTCAATAAAATATGGAAATATATTTTTGGGAAATTTGCAAATGCCTCCATATGTTACGTTTAATTGTTGCTCAAAATGCATGCATGTCTAAAACAGAAAAAACGAAGCATTTATTTCAGGAAATTTTGTAAGGCAAAGAAGCCTTATCAACTGTAACCATACTTTGAAAACTTTTCTTCTTCTTAATGCATTACTCAGTGAAAATATGGAATTCATGTATTCCCATCACTACAACATTTTCAGGGCATTTATTATTTATTCTGAATTTTTCTTTCCCTCTGTCAGGGATAGTAATGCAAAAATCTAAAATGTGTCAGAAACTACCTTCTAAATTTGCGCATATGTTATAATAAGGCTCTATAATATATTATAGAATGTCTAAATGTCATCTGCATTTTCAGATTTGGGATTTTTCAGATTCAGAAAATAAATTTTCTCTTGAATGTTTCTGTGAATTTTTTTTTATAAAACTCATCATATTTAAACAACACAAAAGAGTAAATAAACACTAAATAATCCAAACCCACATAGACCGCTGTGCAACCGTGTATCCACTGAGCCACCTGAGCAAATCCTCCAATTAGGTATAAATTATTGTATATCTAGGATATGTACCCTAACGCATGTAAAATAGTTCGAGTGACACTCGAACAATCCTATAGAGGTAAAGTAAAAATAGTATCACGGTATTTTCACAATTTTAGCCTCAATAAAACATTACATATGAAATAAAAAGGGAAGTACATACGTCTGCAGTTTTCAAACTGCTGTGAAGGGTTGCAACCATTTTATTTCCAGCTTCAACCAACAAAAGCAGCTGGAAATATAATTTATATAAAGCCTTTCCCAGGTCCAACAGAAACTGTTCGTGCTGAAAGTCGAGCTCCAACTTTAAAGTGGTTTTAACTCCATCACAATACTGGAAAAATACATTACATAAATAAATCTTAATTAAAATTATTGTATAAAGACATGCTCACCATCACTGCCTGTTCCTTCTTTTCACAAAAAGTTTCAAGATGTTCCTGTACTTCCAGCATGCCATATTTCAGTGTCTCAAAAAATTTGGAATTACTGATAGCTAAGGTATTGAACCATATCAAGTTAATTGGCAAAACTCGGTAGTTAATGATATCGATAATAGACATTAATCTTGAACTAATTAATTTGATAGTAGGCAAACCGCTGACTGAGGATTGTGACATGTAAGAGCATGACTCCCGCGTTATATCAATAGCCGAGACACATATTTCCTGAAAAAGAAAATATCTATTAAAAAATATAACTACAAAGGTTTATAGATATATAAAAAAAAATTTATGCATTTATGCATAGATAACAAATTTTAATGACGAAGTAGAGATTTCTAAAACAATGTGATGTAATTTACACACCCCAACCAGTTTCTGGAACTGATGGAAAAACTGTAATGTATTAGCTGGGGTTTGCAGCATGTTTGCTTGAATGTAGGTAGACCAGTTTTCCAGAACATCGCTTTTAGCTATTGGCCGAATAGGCACAAGACCGGACAGATTTGGCGAGGCATTACATGGAGTTACCTCTCCTAAATCACCAACACTGGAACCGCTGGAAATAACATCAACAATGAGCAACATTATTAAACAGTACATACAGTATGGGCCAAAAAATTTTGCACTTTTTACGTTTGCACTTAACTTTTTTGTTTATGGACTAATTTTAACCAGCTTGGTGTGGTTGCTTACAGAACAGAATGGACAGAAAATTTGGAAAATATGGAAGAAAAAAAAGCAGCCACAATACCTATCGAAAAACAAAAGGGTAGTTAGCCATGACAAAATTGTTTTACTTGAAATCATATCAACCCTTCGACAGATGTCAAAAGTAACAGAATGCACTATGGACGGAAAATATGGAAAAAAAGCAGCCACAATACCTGTCGAAAAACAAATAGGTAGTTGGTCATGACCAAATTGTTTTAATTGAAACGATATCACACCTGCTTTGACAGATGTCAAAAGTGTTGCAATAGTAAAAGGTAATAGTAAAGGCAATAGAAAAAGCAATTTAAGTACCACAGCTTAAAAATGACAAAAAGACGCTTTGTATGATTACGTATAGCTCTGCTCTGATAGTCCCATTTTTCTCATCAAAGTCTTAAAATGTAGGGATAGGTAAATTTGATTGCATTTTGTATTGGATGAGTCATTTTGACATTTTTGTTTCAAAAAGAACTATGCCAAAGAAAAGGCTATTTTCAAACGCAGCTGCCATCTTGAACATTGGCGGCGGAACTTCTTTTGCTGGGAGGGGGCTTGAGCAACGAAACCAAGCTGATTAAAATCGGTTAATAAACAAAAAAGTTATAGACCAACCAAAAAAGTACAAAATTTTTTGGCCTACCCAGTACATAAACAAGTGTCACTCTTTTCAATAACTTGGTAAATACCTAGTGTCAGATCTTGGGCTTAAATTAATCTGGGAATTATTTTCCCTCAATGCTAGACACGTAGGGGGAAATATTGCAGTACTTTCCATTGTATTGTTGTCAAATTCAGGCGCAATCGCAATTTCATCCAGAGGAGATTCTGAACCAACCTCATCATCTGATGACTCTTCCGTCAGTAACCGCTAAAAAATATCATGAGTTAATGAATATTTATTCCGTATGCCAGTTAAAACACAAAAAAACATACACTCACATTATGATTAAAAGGGCAGATGTGTACCTTTCTTATTGTTAAAACAGGCGTCTTTTCACTAAGACTGTCCTCGAGCTGTTTTAAGTTAGTCTGATCATCTTCTCCCTGACTTAACGGTCTACGACGAACTCCCCAATTAAAGTTATCTGTACTTTCACCCTGAAAGAATCCAAATGACAAGGTTTGGATAAGCTATCGTAGTTATATACCTCTATGCTTTCGCTTTCATATTCCAAAAAGTCAAAATCTTTGAAAACGCCAAACTCGGTTGCAGCATCATCCCTTCTTGATCCACCACTTAAATCATTATTACCAGCAGATACCTCTTCCGTACTAGATGCCATACTAGACTGCCTTTCAATCAAATCGGAAGTCTGGCTAAATATAACCTGAAAATGTCGACTGTAGTAAATGGCTTATAAAAAAAATTACATTTTACCGAAGGACTTTTTGGTAATCCGACTCTTTGGCCACAGGTTGTTAGGAGGTTTACAAGGCATTCTCTCACACGACCCTACAATTCAAGCCCAGTTATACACATTGTAATACAAAATAATATCAATATATCTATTACTTGACACATCCATGGTCTCTTCCACCCAGATTGAGGTGAAGCATCAGCAGGGCTTATGGAACAAGAGCGTCTAGGTGTAGCAGATGTCTTGGACGACGTTGCTTCCTCAACTTTATGAAGGAACCGCCTACCAATTACGGGAGTTTGTGACATGTCAAAAGTGAATTCCATTGTTCTTCCTATGGTAACAGTACAATAATTAGAAACCAGATTCTCTTAAAAGTTTATTACTCACCGGGTAGTTCCTTTTTATTAAACACACTGTCTTCGGTAAACGATGGATGCGGCATTGCTGTGTGGGAACTCTCCCAATGGGAATGTATAGAGATGGGGGGAGCAACGAGAGAACTTGATCTACTAACTACTAATTTCAAAATTTTTAACGCTTCTTTCCAGTTATTGCCACCAATATATTTGACTATAATTTTAAGCAGGTCCGCTGTAACCGGCTGTGCTGACGCAGAGCCCAAGTCCACGTAATGCAAGATACAGTGTATAATATTTAGAATTGGCAACTGAAGATTACTGGGTCCCTTCTCGAAAACTTCTATCAAAAACGAGAGCATATTCAAACCTAAATGGGAGTATGTATCGTGGAGATATTTCACGACACATTTGGTCCACTGAAAACTCTCTTTACTGAATGTTCTTCTGCTATACAAATTCATCACAGTACCCAAATTTTCCAATTTCTTACTCTTCTCTATGCTAACCTATAATATATTGCCTGTTAAGCACTGTGTGTGTTCTAATAAATGTGAAATTTACCTGTGCGATGTTCTCGGCAGCCCTAATGCACAATTCATTAGCATCTTCGTAGTTTAACAGCATATATGGAAGGAGCGTTATTACGTTCATAGGAAAAGCTATACTTTGTGAAGGATCGACGACAACAAAATTAAGAAGAGGGGTAAATTGAGATAGAAGTGCCACCACAGGCTCATATATATTAGGATGTGTACTGCCCTACAAATATATAACATTACATAATGCCAGTTCTCAATGCACTTAAGCGGCTTAATTAGTTATTGGAAAATATCATTTCGCCAAAATATACCGATGGGCGCCAAAAAATTTTGCACTTTTTAGTTACAGAACAGAATGGACTATAGACAGAAAATTTCAAAATGGCCGATTTTTCAACATTCAAGATGGCAGCTGCATTTGAAAATAGCCCTTCCTTTGGGCTAGTTCCTTTTGAAGCAAAACTGTCGAAATGACTCATCCAATACAAAAATGCAATAAAATCGACCTTTCCCTTTTTAAGACCTCGAGACAAAAATCGGTCATTCATGAGTCAATTGGACAAAGCGTCTTTCTGTCATTTTTAGGCTGTAGTAATTAATTTGGCCTTTTTTGTTTGGCCAATATTTTCAAAGATATTATTACCAATAATAGTTTTAATTAGTTGTGACTGTATTGCAATTTTATTTTCTGTCCATAGTCTATTCTGTTCTGTAACCGATTTTAATCAGCTTGGTGTCGTTCAAGCTGATTAAAATCGGTTACTGAATAAAAAAGTTAAGGGCAAACATAAAAAGTGCAAAATTTTTTGGCCCACTCGTTATATTCTGCATACCTTTAACAACAATGCATGTACTCCAGGGAATGAATTCCATCTCAGTTGGGCCTGTAGCTTTTCAACCTTGTCTCTTGCATCTGGCCTGTCAAGAGGCAACCGATGCATAACGCTTGCCAATAACCTTACAGCCAATAAAAATTCATGTTCGTAGTCAGATTCCAGAAGGGACACCGCTAACCAAAATAACTGAGCAAGTATGGTCAACTTATCATCTTGGGTCGCACTGTCCCCTAACAATTTTAAGCTCTGAGCTGATCTTGAGCGCGATAAATTTGCGGGAAATTTATTAAGAACATTTCGATGTTCGATCTCATTGCTATGTCTATTACGGTCTTTTACGTCAGTGGAAGACTGGGCGTTCTTTCTGAAACCATACGAGACAGAATAGCTGGTGCTTCTTGCATGGCCTACAGAAACGGAATGGTTGTACAGGGGGATTCCTGTAATGTTGGCTGGCGATCCTTCAGGATTTCGTTTAAAAGACACAACGTCTTTATTATTTAAGTTTGGCGTGGATTTGAAAAAGTCTTTCATGAAGTCTAAAGGACGGAAATCGGATTCCAGAGATTCCACAGCCGCCTCGAGGGTCAGCAATAATTCAGTTACATAACCTAAATACAAGTGTTAGATAAAATTGTTATTGCTTTTAATATTATCTATTAAAACCGTACCCTGCATATCTTCGCCATTTTCGGCAACAGTTTCAACTAATCGGCTTAAAATATCTGAGAGCATTCTTGATGTTATTGGAACTCGTAATGCTCTATATATCTGCAACGACCTCCCCGCATAATGTCTTGAAGAGCAACTCAACCCTAACTGTAAAGCAGTCTGAGCCCAACGTTCGTTTATGTGGGCATTTGGTAATGACTCTCGGAAAATTTTTAAAATATATTGGAGGAATATATCAATCTGTTCGGCACTTTTTATTGTCCATACCTTTGCGGTAATATCTTCATAATTCCACAGGGAAATGTTTTGTCTGGTAGCAAGGAATTCGATCAAAGACTTGATTATTGCTGCCACTGTAAGTTCTACTTTGGTAGGTACTACTGGTTCGGCATTCTCTGGTAAGATTATTACTGGTGGGATAGAAGCGTCTTTATCTTCAACTGAAAGTGGTGGATTTAATCTTTAGAGTAATGTATTATCGCTGTTAAAATATATCAAAAATAAAGTATAGTAAAAATCACATAAAGTGGACGATTTTGGCAGAAAACAGTAATTTTGTAGTCAAAATTACTCTGTTCAGGGATAGTTTTTAATGAAATTTTACCTGATTCCTCAAAATCGCGCTGTCGTCTGTCAAAATCGTGCAGCTTATACAAATTTTTACTATATAAAAGCTCATAAAAATTACATAACCCGTATTACCTGAACCGCCTAATTCTTCATCTTTGGAGGAAATACTTTGCAAGTTAAGTTTGCTGATAGCGTCCCCTGTTCCAGGGGCCGGAATTTGGTTTTGTAAAAATTCATTAAAGACGGGATCAGATTCTAAAGTAAAAACGAATGTTTACACAACAAAAATCCTTACTTCATACAATACAAACCTGTAAAGATGTGACTGATAACTGGCAAGGTAGGCGTAGATAAACCTAATTCGAGTTGCTTAGTCTTACTATTTAATAAAGTATGGGCTACAGTTAGATGGTCGTTATGCTGAGCTAACACTATTAATAAATTAAGCAATAAATGTTTGCAGTGTTGATACACTAAAGGTCGAGTGTGGTCTAAACCCAAGAATAAAATGTGCAACATCAAGGGAACATGTACTGTCCAATCCAGGTCTATTCCATCGACAACTATATCACAAAGTAACATTACCCCAACATTACACCTAAAAATTCATGTAAAAGACAACATCAGATGATATAATAGAAAAACTTACCGGTGAAAACCAGATATAGGTTGGGAACTATCAGGTAGATATTCAGTTAAAGGAGCAAAATATCCTCCAAATTCCGGCATAGGTAAGGGATGAGGCTGTGGAAGCGACATATCTACCTTATCACGCATCAACACGTCTTCTCCATTTGCAACCTGCAAATGTTTTTTTAGGGTATTGTCTAGAAAACTACTAGTGCCACTTTACCTCATCTAACGAATGGCTCATTTCATCCTGATTTCTCTGCTTATCAGGTCGAGACATATTAAAATCGTTAAAAACATTTGATGCGGAGTCAGATTTAGCTATAGCCATTTTTGAGGGATCTTCTCCGCTGTGCCTCTTTGTATGTATTGTTCCTTTTTCTATGCCTACAAATGATAATGTATCATCCTTTTATCCAATGAATCACAGACGACAACTATCTTACTTAAGTCGTTCCGACTGCTCGAATCAGTCTGACCTGCGACTCCATTTGTACCATCGGAATGACTGGATGCTTTTCTCATTACTGTCAATCTATAAAACGGCGGCGTTTCGGTTCTTTCAATGAGACAGTTTAACGTCTCGACTGTTTGCAGTTCTACCATCATTTCATCTAAAAGGCGCACAGGCTGGACCCTTGCCAAATACAGAACTACTCTTTTGGCCTAGTTAAATACATGTATCTTTAATTGTAATGTCAATCAAATTTATATAAAGTGAAATTAGAATATTCCTTTTCACTGCAATTTGTGAACCTATTTTCGATTTTGCAAAAATCGTACATACTGCAAGTTGATGACCGAAGAGTGTAACCAATGCTAGTTGAAGATATAAACTAGTGATAGTGAACATAGGGAATTGCAGACACATGGTATATTTTTTTTTAAATTCGATAAAGTCGGAAAACCAGATATCAGACATCCGGTTCATTAAGTTTTCCAATCCATAAATTAAGCGCAGATAAGGTTTATATAAACAGGAGATTTTGTCACACTTTGATTATTGAAACCTTGAGAAATTAGGCTTGGAACCGAAAATCATAATATCCGAAAAATATTGCAATTCAGCAATTCTAGCGTGGGACTACTGAGAGCTAAAAAAGGCAGTTGGTTTCGGGGCGACGCACAGAGGTCCTTTTATTTTTTTAGGAATTAATAATTTAAAAAAAACTGTTCTCAAATAAATGATTTCATGCTATAATATTAAAGAAAACATTCCAACGAATAATATTTTTGAACGTACTCATTTTTTTCTTACTCAAGTTAGCCATGAAAATACGTCAAATATTATAAACAATTAATTGCAACTTATCATTGAATTTTTTGACATCCGTTGTGATTTTTAAGTTACGTTACTGTTTTCTACTTGCAGTCTTTTAAATTTAGATTTTTTTGTCTTCGAGACAAAAAGGTAAGGGCTTTAATTTATAGCATTTATGACACATGTTTATATAAACTTTTGTACCTAAAATTGGTCTAGGAATACGCCCTTAAATTTAGTTGAAACCTTTAAGTAACACAATAATAATAATTATCATTATGACACTGAATTATTTATAAACATTCTGTAGGTGGACAAGGTCTGAAATAGAACTTTAAAAAAATTGTTTAATAACGATTACCGCCTAATTTATCACAAATGACCTCTGTGCGACGCGAAGGACGGACAGCCCAAGAGTTGGTTTTCGGGTGACGGGACGACGGCGAGAGCTAGAGAGTCAGGGTCGGTTTATGGAGAGTACCGAGTGTTTGGTTTGTGGGCGACACGACGACGCACACTGGGGTATTAACAATATAAAACTGATCGAAAATCAAAATATCAAGTCTGCGCTGGTTTTTAGAGATACTGATAAATGACAAGTCGACAGAATACTTGTTTACTCTGCGTTGTCAAACATTTGTTTATCTGGATTATTAGGCTGTCATTTTACGTCAAATATAAGACTTAGAGCAAATCTTAAATAAACCCTGAATTTTTATGTGTAAATTCATCATTTAGATTCGATACCTTGTCCTTTTTACATGCAAACTGGGCCCCGCTTTAAGATGGATGAGCAACCTGCAGGTGTGTATTCTAACATATTAAATTAATTTTCAAAAAGCGATCTTTATAAGTACTAGTCTTTTAAATTTAATATAAGAGGGTTCAAAAATCATGTAAAAAACACAACGTATGACTTGAACGGAGAGGTTTAGTTAACTATTTTCCTGAATTCAGCTAAGTTTCTATATACTTATTACTCAGTAAACATCCAGCTTTTTGATGGTAAAAAAACTGGCTGCTACTTTTTGCCCCTTTTGGCCAAAATATAAAACAACAGCTCCAGTGTTGTCACTATGAAACTGAAATCCGTCAACTATACATCAGGGTGTTTAAAAAGAGGCGGCAATATTTAAGAGCGTGATTTCTTAGGTCATTTTATGAAAAAAAGTTCCCATAAATATAGGTCCGGAAGTGCATAGTTTCCAAGATACAGGGTGTTAAAATTTTATCTTTATTTTCGTTTTTTCTTTATAATTTTCTAAATAATGCAGTATATTGTTGAAATTTGGTATTTATAGGTTTTTGATATTAGAAATTTTACGTTTATATTAATTTAGCTCTAACCTGTAGGGGACGCCACCAACATGACTTTTTAGAAGTAAACATTCAGCTTTTTTATGGCCCTGTATAATGCATATCATAATGCAGTTCCTCCTTCAAAATATTAAATTTTTACTTATTATATGATCCGCTTTTAATTTAAAACGTTTTTAAGAAATATCTGATTAAAAACAATTTCGATCAGAAATGAATATCAAATACCCCACTGTGCGACGGTCGGACAGCTAAGAGTACCTAGGAGTTGCTTTTTGGGCACCGCGGCGACCACAACTCAAGATACCGAGGATATGTTTCGAGCGGAGTTTCTAGTTATCTTATGTCAAACGTAAAAGTTAGCAAACGAACTCGATCCCTGAAATATCTGGTTGCAGCGGCTGAACACGCGATTAAACATATTTTTGGACATGTTATCTCCTTAGCTATGGGTATGATCCTCAGGCGGGGGATTAAAATCCGAATTATATGGCTTTGGGCGTTCGGACATTTCCGCCAAATTGCCTGCTACCTTTTGGCTTAGCCTGGCACAGTGGCAAGTTTACAAGGTTATTTTTTGCATCCACCAATATTTCACACGAAAATTGAAGCATATAAGCTTATACTTACGTAAGGTAGTAATTCACAAGGAGCCATTCCAGAAACAATTATTAAGTATCTTATAATAACTTTCATATTGTTCGGCCAGGAGGTGCAAAGAGTAGCCCATACGTCTTCAATTTCCTTCGGATGGTTATCTCCGAACTTAAAGTAAGCCACATTGTAATACCTAACAGATATTAAATGATATCACTTACCTTAGCGGTTATATAAAAAATATTATTCAATACCATTTCTGTAGCTTCCGCTGAACCCCAACCCTCTTTGCGTTCTGTGCCCATTTCGTTTGCATAAAACTAAAACATATTCATGTGCTATTTTTGGAACGATAATTTAAAATACAATATATACTGAAGAGAAATGAGAGTACAATACGAGTTTCCGATTTTGATAAATATACAATTAATCCCGGTCTTGTGGAGAACAAAGGTAACTTGCAATTTAACCTGAACACAAAAGGATTTAGGACTTTACATGTGGTATCGTTTTGCATAAAAGGACGTAATTATACGCGGACATGAACGAACTGTTGATCTACACACCTGATATATATGAGCGTTAGTGGGTGGTATATTAGGGTCCACCAATTCCATATTATGTAACCATGGTAATAAATACTGGAGCAATAACTGCCTAACTTCTGGTCTTGCCGATTGAAAGCGGTACGTAATTTCTGAAAAATATTTTACATTTTCACGTACATTTTTAATTGACGAAGCATTGGAATTATAGTTTGATAATTCGACAGTTTTGAAGGAATTATTATTTTCAGTATCCAACGAAACATGAAATTCAGTTTTCAAACTGCAACTTTTATATAAAAAGAGGAAATATTTTGCGACTCTGTGATTCTGGACACTGACGTCGGTTACACACACGGCGGATTTTTCCCCGTCGCCTCTAACAAAACAAAGCGGTAAAATCTCCGACATCGCCAAGTTTTTACTCACAAACAAAATAGCTGGAAAAATGTGTGTAAACATACATTTGGTCACATACGCCACTATAACCCAGTCAAGTTAGCCCAAAAAATAGGGGTAAGGTTACATGAATTCGCATAGAGCTAAAAATTGGTACGAATGTTCGGAACACCATTATAAATGAAATGTGAAAAGTCCCCATCGAGCCTACATCTCCAAAAAAAATTATTCAAGGTCAAATTTGGCAAATATGAGTTTCCCAGCCAAACGGTTTTATCATAAAAATAGAACAGCCAAAATTGTAGATCATGCAATTATCTATAAAAATCGCCTTTGCACTTTGTCCCCTAAACGCGGGTATCCATATGAGCCAATGCCCCGTAACGTAACACCGAACATGTTACAGAGTGTTGCAAGATGACACGACACGCATTTTGACTCTTTTTGATTTTTGGCCGTGTCAATCACCTCGTAACGTAACCGAGCGGGGTTACGCCACGTACGGAGACATGTTCTCGACGCACATCAAGGCCCTCAGTCTTTTAATCTGACTTCAGCAATATGAATGCCGCTCTGCAGTTACAGCTAGCAGCAGCTTCATACATATTTATCCACCACCAGATTTTGAGCAAGAAAAAACGAAAATCTCCGCGAGGGTGGATCTCGAGATTATATCAAAGTAGGAAGATCTACAGTGGATCAAACTTGATGGCGGATTTAAAATTCCAGCATATCAATATGCAGACAATCAAGATCAAGATGCAGACAAAAAAAGATGCAGACAAAAGCCAGACCACAACATAAGACTAAACTATACAATAACACAGACGAATGACGACTGAAAAATAAATTTGGAAATTTCGAATGCAACAGTAAACGACACACAACTCTGGCCCCCGTCCCAACTTGTCCTTTCTTTTATTCGACGGGTAAAAACCGACAAATGGTGGTTCGGGTTGTAACAGTTACGCGTGTCTAGTTGGTTACGGGTAATATGCAACAGTTTTTCGTCTCCACTAGCCGTATCGTAACATGTTCGTGGTTACGTTACGAGTCATTTGTTACAAGTGGATACCGGCCTTAAGAGTCACAGTTTCCGAGATATAACGATTTAAAAACTGGAAAAAGCTTCATAATATGCCTAAGTACGCCGCGTACCATCACTGGAGCTGTAATATACGTAAAAATATTTGTTATCGTTCTGTATAACTTATACATACAAAATAGTACGATTATGAGAATATCAACTCGAAAGAAACCCATCCCTTTTATACGCCAGTGTAACCTTGAGCACTTGTACCTTTCTAATTGTACCCTCCTAATTTCCTCATTACCTTGTACTTCTAAGTATGTCTCTGACCGCCATAGTTTTGTTTTTACATTTACAGTTAAAATTTTACATTTATAAATACCTCGTTTGTTTTTGTTATCCTCCCTTAAATCTATGTTAATGACATTTTCTGCTGGGAAAAAAGTGCAGGGATCTTTACTTATCTTTTAATCTTTATTTTAATCCAGACTTTATTCCCACCTGCACCGGAAAAACTCGTCGATACAATTTTTGCACTTGCAAAAAGGGGAGTAGTGCTAAGTGCAGATGCAAAAAAGTTGGATTGTTTTGTTCAGTAGCATGTACCAGTTGTCGAGGCCAGTCGTGACGAATATTTTCCCCAATTACTCATAATTCACACCGCATTCATAATCTCCAATGGTACAATTTTTTATTTAATACAATATTTAATTAAACCGAACTACAATAGATCGTGGTGGAATAGGCCTACCGGGGAAACCACGTTTTGCTTTGTTGATTTATCCTTTTAATCACACGCAAAATTATGCACAATAATACAAAAAAATTGTCGGCCAACCATTATAAAATCAACTCAGTCAGCTGTATTTGCCAAAAAAATAATGACCATTTAAGAATTGTACAAGGAAATAACAAGGAAAGGGGGTAGTTTAAATAAAAGATCTTTTCTGCAAGCGTAAAATAAGATGAGCTGTTATTAAAACTCGTCTTCAGATCATGAAACTTATCATGACAAGGTTCATGATTGCCTCCATTCCCAAGCAGCACAAAAAAAGCTCTACAGCGCGCCAGAGGACTGTCGAGATTGTCCGGATAAAAGATCGGGCCGGTCGTTATAACACCCGCTTCTTTCAGGTTATCGGTAAAGTCATGGGGCAAGAAGAAAAAGAACTATATTTCTCGGAGCCCGGAAATAATAAAGGGAAAAATATTCAAGAATGACAAAAAGAAGTGAATAAGTTGTTTTTTCATCACGACGCCGTGACTCTATACACATTGCTCCGTTGATCTTGATTTATAAATCCCCCTAAGTACCTGTTTCCATTAATCCTCTCAACCTTTTTCTAATAATAGAGGGTTCAATTAGTGTTAATATTTGAACTTTTGCGGATAATAGGTGTAGAAATCAATACGGAAATATGAATGAGTCAATAAGTAAAACTGTTGACATAATAAATGCCTAAGATATTCTTCTACCTATGCCTTACCTGAAAACATGGGCATCGTTAACTCAGGATGTAGAAGAGCCAACTGTCGAGATAAATGTATTTGCGATCTGCAATATGTAGTAGCCAGTATAGCATCCAATGTGCTTCTGCCCTTGTCTCCTTCAGCTGAAACAATATTTTACATGTTTGTTATATACCTATATTGAAATACAAATATTACACAACTGGTGTAAATATAGGCTAAAAAAGAAGACTATAATTCGGGTAGTGTCAGGGGGTAGCGGCAGTGGCGCAGCCAGGGAGGGGCCAGCCCCCCCCCAAGCCAGAGCTAGTCGACGAGTCATCCGCCAACTAAAAAATCATAAGCCCTTTTAGTAAACAACCCTTTTGGGATTGTTTATGTTAAGTAATATTTAACGAAAGAAACTTGCGACTATTTTTAACAAAGTATAAGTATTGAATAATCTCTATATTTCAATGGGTTAGTCATGTAACCCTAATTCCGGTGTGTTTATCGATTAAAAATAATAAATATGTCACTCCAATGATTGTCAAGCCCAAAAATCGTCTACAATAGCTTTATGCATTCCAATTCGCCTAGTAAAAACGGATTTTGTCTGTTACATTACTGAATAAATTACGATGGTCATCTTTCGTCGTGTATAATGGGTTTACATTTTTTTTCCCAAGTAAAAAATGCCGCGCCGAGCAACCCGACAAAGGTTCCTCTGTCGGACCACTTTTGAGCTTTGTCGAAGCGGCATTTTTTATTTGGAAAATAATTAGAAACGCACTATATAAAAAGGCGACTTAATTTGAATGTTTAAAAATTCACCACGTGAAGTTTGCTAAACGTATATTATATGTATAAAATATTTATTATTTCTCTGTTTGTACCTTTTTTGTTTAATGTTTCGTTGGTTATATGTCTGCATTTGTTAATATATTTTTTGTATATATTTTAATAACACTGTTGCTAAAATATGACTTTTTTTCTGTGATTATGACTGTGTTATGTACAGTACATACTTATTTTTTTTATACATTTGTATGATTACCATATCTCAATAAACTGTATTTTAAAAATTCTGCATTTTATGAAATTGCATAAAAAATACGGCTGCCCCCCCCCCCCCAAGAATATTTTCTGGCTGCGCCACTGGGTAGCGGAATTGAGAGGGAGGGCTTAGTCAGCTCTGCCGCCAGACCATAGAACACTAGCCAGACCGCGCTTTGTTGTCTTTAAATGGCTGTATTTACTCGATTTACTTTATTATTACAAATAGGTCAACATATAATCGAGACGAAAGAAAGTCCATTAAATTTGTCAGTTTTTGAGCAAAAAATAGATTAAATACTCCATTACATAAAGGAGTTACCGCAGGTTATAGCAAACATATATTTTACATCACTATCGGGCGATGCCCAAGAAATGATTTCTTGAGCTCTACTTCAATGATAATGATGAAGTAGAGCTCAACAATGATAATTTCTTGAGCTCTACTTCTATTTTTTTTGTTAAATCAATTATATACCTACCAGATTAAAGTGTCTAGTGACTTAAAACAAATCAATTTATTATCTTAAGCGGTTTCGAAGTTATACGAGGCTAAAGTTGAAAATTAGTTTTCAAATATATTTAGTTTTTTGCTTCTAACTTAGCTCACGACCAATGAGAAAAGCCGTCCAGTTTGATTTGCTATGCAGAAAAATATGATGAAGAATCTGGTACCAGTCTTAATAAATTATACAGCTATGACTTAAACCTAACAATGCACAAAATATGCAAGGTTTTAGTGTACCTATTCAAATTCCCAAAAAAAT
Source organism: Tetropium fuscum (assembly GCA_964058915.1). Classification (NCBI taxonomy): domain Eukaryota; kingdom Metazoa; phylum Arthropoda; class Insecta; order Coleoptera; family Cerambycidae; genus Tetropium; species Tetropium fuscum. The sequence goes on along the minus strand of CAXKVY010001285.1, from coordinate 27,846 downwards.
ATCGTAAAAGTTTGTATAAAAGGGATCTTACTTTTACTCATTTTACTACTTGTACTCATTTGTCTATCTTACTTTTTAGGTCGCTTTTACTTCACGGCCTCATGAAAAAGCAATCAACTTTGGCATCTAATTTAATTTTAATTTTTGACCATAACTTTAGATTTCAACATGGAGTAGTTTGACCATAATTTTGACGATTTGAAAGATTTGTTTGAAACACTTCTTCGTTGAAATTCTTAACCTTACGTGTATTGCATCATTCCATAAAACTCTTGACACTGTTTGAGATGTCTGAGATGTTTAATATGTCTGCCGGGATTTATATGGCAATAAATATAGACTTGCTGCATTTGCGGCTTTATCGCTAATTTTTATAAGCTTCATAACTATATTCACGGTCGATGGTACTTAGACGTTAACGGAAAACGGGACATTGGATTATTCTGAAAACTTGGCTACCTGCTGAGCTATTGATATAAAAAAGCGATGCAGCGTTGCTGCTTATACCAAAAAGTAGCAACATCTCCGATATTTCAAATGAGACACCCTGTATATGATCGCATTTTTGGATTCGTATTTATTTTCTGATTATTCTGCCTAATGATCTGCCTAATACTTTCCTATACCCATTCCTAACGGTTTTCGAGTTATTGATTATTTTCCATATTTTTTGTTCAAAACAAAGCTCATTTAATTAGAGCTTGACTGCGGTATCTGGATTCGTAGAAACTTGAAGTTTTGGGAGTAGCTTACCGAAGCTCCTGTGTATTAGTTCTGTAGAGAGAAGTTATACAGGATCGCTTAAGATTCGCGATTTCACTGCTAGATACAAAAATGGTAGAAACTGTATTTCTTTTAAATAGAACACCCTGTATATCATGAAAAAGAATCAAAATTTCTTTCAAATATATCATATTACTATACCTAAAGAGTAAGGTTTCGGAAATAAAATTTCTATTGATAATCAATATTTATAATATTGCTATGATTAAGATAAACAAATTTTACTTTGTTCTTTTAATATTAATATTGAAAACAAGTGGTTTACGTATAGAAATAAATTGTGGGAAATTTATTGTATGTTTTCTCTACTCAAATATCGGACTGGTAAAATTCACGGCGCACGTGTAAAATTTTCAATTTACCGATAGTCCTATGCAGCACGAGGTGAGTGCGACAAATCATTCACGGTACAACCACCGCGTGATAATCAGATATAAATAAATCAAAAATGCGGCAAAGTTTAAACAACAGCTCGAGTGACATTCCGATAATTATAAACTTTCAATTCTATTCCACCCCTTTCTTGGTAGCAGCGGGCGCGTTTGGGAATTTTTTTACGCTATATATTTTCTGTACAACAAAATTGAAAAAATTATCGTCTTCTTATTACTTAAAGACGCTTGCAGTCAGTGACAATGTGTTTTTAGTTTGTTTATTTACCGTTTGGCTAAAGATGGTGGGACGAGATATCTTTAATAAAGCAGGACTCTGTCAAATTATAGTTTATTTAAGTGGAATTTGCAGTTTTCTCAATGTATGGTTAGTGATGGCCTTTACTACAGAACGATATGTGGCAGTTAAATACCCATTTTTAAGACAAACTTTATGTACGACTAATAGGGCAAAATCGGTGATATATGTACTTTTGCTTTGTGCAATATTAATATCATTTCCATTGATACTTTTCTCCACCACAATGAAGCTAGATAGTGGTATTACCGTTTGCACCATCAACCCAAAATGGAGCTATATGGCAAATATATTTAATTACGTGGATTTTGTAGTGACATATTTACTTCCGGCTGCTATTATCATTTTCTTAAACATTTCCATAAGTAGAACTCTAATTCGCATCGCAAATGTCAGAAAGAGATTAACAAATCAAAATTTCAACAACTCAAAATGCAGAAGGATCACTCGATTCTCCCAGAACAAAATCACAAAAATGCTGTTGGTGGTATCAACAGTTTTCTTGTGCTTAAATTTGCCCAGTTACATAATGCGTTTGATGACTTACTTGATTGAGGTAGGTCTTGGAATGTATTTATATTAAGTTTGCCGCATGCAAGAATGTTTTTTTTTCTTGGGCATTAGGCCTTTAGCCACACAGCCAGTCACAGCATCTTATACGAGTCCTACATATCCTAACCTACATCCTACTATACATTGAAGGAAAGGGGAAAAATTAAAAGAAAATAGTCAACGGGAATAATAGACATGGATACTAGCTTCTCACACATTTTTAGCGGACCACTAACGATTTAAGGTTGCAACAAAGGAAAACACAAAGGGTACCAATCTACCTATAACACCTAAAATTTACAATAACATTTCTGAACGACATATTTTGTTATGTATCATAACACGATTCCGGTTTCTTTCAAAAATTCAATGATACAGTGAAGTTTTTCTTTATTATTAGTAGCAAGTGGAGATAGAATAATGAATGGTGACTGTAATTGACAGCTTATCAGGTTGTTGAATAATTTATTACTTGCTGCTTTATTTTTCACGCAGTCGAGGAAAAGGCGATCAAGATCACCTTTGGTATTGCAAACATCGAGAATAATGAATGGTGACTGTAATTGACAGCTTATCAGGTTGTTGAATAATTTATTACTTGCTGCTTTATTTTTCACGCAGTCGAGGAAAAGGCGATCAAGATCACCTTTGGTATTGCAAACATCGAGAATAATGAATGGTGACTGTAATTGACAGCTTATCAGGTTGTTGAATAATTTATTACTTGCTGCTTTATTTTTCACGCAGTCGAGGAAAAGGCGATCAAGATCACCTTTGGTATTGCAAACATCGGAATCCAAGATTCCTATTTTAAATAAATGAGATGGGTAGCAGGCTTGTCCAAATTTGAGGCGTATAATTGCAGTAACATATTTTCTTACATAATTGAGATTTTTGCGTCAGAAATTAGAGGGGATCGGGATGAATAAGAGTATACGTAGGGTTTGAATGACAAGATTCTTGCCATAGATCTGACAATCTACTCCTAATGTTACTTTTTAAAATAGAAAAGGCATCGGTCAAGCATATTTTTGTTTGGGATGTGAAACCACTTTCCTTGGCTAAGGAGCCAACAAGATCGTTGTTTTTGTTGCCCATGTGTGCTTAAACCCACACAAAATGAACGTCTTTTTCGACTGGTTAAAACCATGTGCAGCATGATTTTTATTCGGAGAGTACACGGGTTGGTCTTGATGTCAACTGTGGTGTGGTTTTTTAGGGTGGTAAGAACTGCTAAGGACAAAATTACAGTGCAAGAATGTTTTATTTTCAAATTTCAATAATTTTGCTTTTCTGGTTACATTGTTGCCCGGTTTCATGAAATATTAAAAATACTTTAACTAGCAATAAGTTTTACAACGATGTTTTGTTAAATCGAATTTTAATTTTGATGTCATGTTACAATTAAAGTGAAAGTTAATTTTACACCATAAATGATAATTGACCATTGTTATCCCTAAGACCGAGCATGTAATTTATTAGTTGAAATCAACATTGCTTGTAGCATGTTAGACATAAAAATTTATGCAAATTTTCTGTCCAAATATTATGTATTGCTGTTACCCGCGACTTCGTCCGCGCGAATTTAACATGCAATAGCCCGCTCGCGCGTTCTGAGCCCGCACGACAGGCAGCCTTTGTGATTTTAACTCGTGGGAGGGAGATGCGGTGGGAGGCGCCTTTCGCTGCGGCGCGGCGCCGTCCGCGGTGTTGGACACGGCTACTTTATTACTCGAAGATTATTACTCGAATCAAGTAAAATACATTAATAATTAATTATTTATTAATTGGATGTATACTTCCCTATTGGAATGGGATTTCGTTCACAATTTCATGGATTTATTTTTGCGCGGAACCCTGATTCTTTTTCTAGAATAGCCTAAAAGTAGCCTAAATCACTCCTTATAACATCTGTTATCTGCCAGTGAAAGTCCCATCAAAATCGGTTCAGCCGTTTCGGAGATTAGCCGGAACAAACAGACAGACAGACAGACAAGAAATAAAAAAATTGTGTTTTTGTTATAAGTACCGTATATACTTTCATATGCATTTAGTAAAAAGCTGTTATTTTGACATTACAAACAGGCACTTTAATTGTATTTATTAGTATAAAAGTATAGATATAGAATAGATGAAACTGTATTTTTAATCTGTGTAATCAATGAATGGCCAAAAAGCGGTTGTAGAGAACACGTAAGGGAGAAACCTAATCTCTTCAGAAATGTGTTGGGGGTCGTAATTAGGACGTAAATATATTAGAAGGCTGCCTTTTCGTTCCCAACCCCACAGGTTTGGAGATAGTTGGTAGAGGCGGGGATTTTTAAGATATGTTTACGTCCTAACTACCGCCAAAACACATTCCTGAAATAAAAGTTTTCCCCCTTCCATTCAATCTACAACCGCTTTGTTGCTTAGCCTATTTTGCATTTAGATATTTTTTATTTTATACCAAAAAGTTTAACACAGTACCTTAGGTACTGTGTTAAAGCGGCGTTAATAGCATTCAGGCGTTAATAGCATTAACCATTAGGTTTAATACTTACATATTAATATTAATCTTCAAAACCTCACAATTTTATTAGTATCAAAACACAATCAACAAACGTCCAAATACGACCGATATTTATGCGATAAAATAAATAAGGAATATGAAGCGCATCGCGTTAGGAACTTTCCACTTGTGTAAATATGCCTGCCTTTTGCACCAATCACCATCCCATATATTGTTCGGTATCCTGGCAAGGCTGCAAAGTTTAAATGAACAGACTGAGGATTTCATGGAAAAGTAAAATTCCATGACTTTTCCAGAGTCCAGACTAGTCTGTACTACCAGATTAGTCTGGATTAGCCAAATAATTATCATTTCAACATAAAATGGGCTATCGCCGCCATTTTGCAAGATGGCGGAACGTAGCACAAGGTTAATCTTAGTATGTTGTTAAGAAGACCTAAAACTGTAACCCTGCCAAGTCCCCTACTTGTACATTTTTTTTTGCATTTGCACCTATATAGCCCAGTGGCCAGGTTGAAAACGAGGGGGTTTGGTCAGAATAAGTGGGGAAGTTGTGATTTTTTGGGAATCGATAGATTTCAGTGTCCTATTTAAGATTTTCCCCTTCGTATCTTCGCCGCTCGCGCTGTCATATTGCCAAGATGGCGCCCAAAACTATTTTTTTCAAAATATCTCGCTTCCGGCACTTCCTAGTGCAAAAAATCGTTATTGCCGCATCCAAAAATGAGTGCGCCCCCTTGCGAAATAAATTCGCACCGAGGAAAGCGAGTAAAAATTTGTAAACCGTCGTCTAACCTTCACGATTCCTCGTTTACGACGTTACTGTTGTGGTTACTGTGGTTTTATTACTCTTCAGTTTTACTGTTGGCTGTGTTTTTTTGCTAAACATTTTCGACCCCCAGGAAAGCGAGTTAATAATTTCCTTCCCTTCGTTTATTGTTGGCTGTGTTGTTTTAACGTTTTGTTATACTTTTTGTGATTACCAGTCCCTTAAAAGCGTTCATAATATAAACTGTTGTGTTTATGGTTGCAACTCAAGAAATGGTAAAGATAGATCTCTCCATTTTCACTAGTTTCCCAAGAAAAATTCCGGCATTAACGTGAAAATGATAAATGCACTGGGAATCGAGGAAGAGATTGATAAGTGGAAAGCTTGGGAGAAGGTTTTGTTAATGGGCAAGCCAGTGACAAACAATATGCGTGTTTGCTCTAATTTTAAATTTGCTCATTTTAAAACAGAAGATTACTACTGTTCAAAAGGTAAGGGATATTTATTGAGGTTAGATTAAGTAAAAAATCGCGAAACGCGTAACATAACACAATCTATTTTTGTTTTAGATGTGGACTTAAAACAACCTAAGCTTAAGCGACACGCTGTACCTTCCCAAAATTTGCCAGTAAAAAGATCACTTGCAAGTGCCAAGAGAAAGTCCAACGATTCTAATCGTGAAGATAGATTGAAGAGACGGCGAAAGCTCAATGATGAGGCTACTACAAGTATTAGTGAGGTACATTTATGTGAAGGTGAAATATCTTTACCTGTCAACGAGGACAACCATGATCTCGAAAATGTACGAGTATGGCATGTACTTATTTTATATTATTCATAAATTGAATACTTGTTTAAATAAATAAGTAGGTGTATTAAAATGCTGTCTTTTTTTCATGTCAAAACTCCCGATTTTTGTTAGTAACCAGTGCATCTGGGACAGGGTTAATTTAAATTAAATAAAACGAACACGCACACGGCTTAGTGACACTCTGTTTAAATCGTTGTATAGCAGTGTAATACAGGGCTGTATAAGACTATACTTTGCTAGGAGCACAACATGATTTGTTACCCAATTTCGGAGGGAAAACTGAACTCAATAAAATACGGAAACTGTTTTAGGACATTTATTCTGACCATAGTCATATATGCAAGGGACAATTGTACTGTTTGTTGAGACACTCGCCTCATATAAAGTTACTGCCTAATTTGTAGATAACATGGCTAATACAAAGCATGAAACACTACTTGCAGGTGAGGGAAGCAGACGTGGCGATACCTTGGTACCATTTACTTCTAGATAATGAATCGTATAAACAAACAATGACGTACTGTCATTGTTTATGGCAATCGCCATTCTGATATTAGCGTAGGCAATCAACAAAATTATGTGATTGTGAACACGGAGGGGTTACCGAAGCCTAGTATAGGTAAAACTTCACGGTGCCCAGGGAATTTTCCCTGTATAATGTTGAGTACCATAGTTAATACAGAACTTGTGTTATTGTCCCACAACCGTTGAACCTCTGAAGATTTCTCCGCCTTGCAAGTACATGTAAGCTCTACAATGGTTGCATCTTCGTTTTTGTGGATGAGTTTCCCACTTATTTCATGCGGAGAGTTATTTACACCGCTAGCAGTTTGCAAACATAGTGCTATAATTTGCACTAATTCCATAGTAGCAGATGTACTTCCAAGTAAAATTATATGATTGGCATTTACTAATGCCTCACCCTGTACAATATATCTACTCTCTGGAGTGGTTTGCAGGCAGGGAAACACTTTTCCCGATGAAAGAGAAACCTTTTCATTGAAATCGTCCATCATAACCTAAAAATAACGTTTTATATCAGTACAGGTACGCCGTATAAACATCTATTCTACTGATAAACAAAACTACATACCTTTGTTTTAAAAGCCCCTTAAAGTGGATAAATGATTTGTACGTATAAAAATGTCCCAGTTAAGAAAATGTTCTCGAGTTTAAGGTTTAAAGCACAGCACACGAAAACACGTAACGGCACGGAAGAAATTTTACTCGCTTTCCCGATATTTGTTTACAAACATCAGCGCCCCCAACGGTAATTTTAGTCGCCAATAGCAAATTAAGTGGAGTAGTGGAAATTTGCTATAAAAAATGTCCTATACATTTTTCTCATAAGTTTGATAGTTTAAGCGTGACAGGCGATTGATTGCAGGAATGTATGTTATCGCGTCGCTACATTAGCTTTACATTAATATTCGTATCCACAACACCTTTTAGGTGGAACTTTATTTATTTATTTATGTCGGGTATATTGCTGTAATGTAATTTACGTATATATTATTGCTGTATATAGAAACGTACCACATAGGAAAATGAGAAACAAACGGAGCTTCATCTCCATGCTGAAAAATAAATTTGAATAAACCGACTGCATTGTTAAACAGGCTGTGGAAGATGCAGACACACTTATCGTAAATACGGCAATAGAAATATCGTCCGCATACGTTTCGGTAATTATTGTTAGCGATGTTCTTGTTCTCCTAACAACACTAGGTTCAGCTCATCAAATAGTATACTTCCAGAAGCCGGGAATAGGAAATATCTCTCAGCAAATGCATTCTAGGCACAGTCTCAAGGGTGGTAGCTGCATTCAGAGAAAAATATCTTCTTTTTATATGCCTCAGCTGCTATGACACGACCTCGGCTCTTTTTCAATAAGGGAAATTGAAGTTCCTTACAGTTCTTGGGAAAAACGAACCTTTAAGCGAGGTCATTGAAATATTCAAAAATCCGACAGCTAATCCTGACGACGTTTCCAATGCAGGAGAGCGTTTTCTTCTGTCATTATATGGATGCAAAAGGAACGCTGACAACACTCTGGACAACTAACGATACGAACGCCTCTTGTCCCTAATACAGAAAAGTCGCTCGAATATTGCTATTATGCCATCCACAAGTGCAGCTGCATGGCTTTGTACGTATCAAGTACAGTTTGTGCTAGGGGGAACAAAAAATGCAGAAGAATGGGGATGGAAAATGACAAACACTCCACCAAATGACTTACTCCACTAACAACATTGAAAGATCTTGCTCTCTAGGCGCTACTGAAATTCATATCATGCAAGTGTAAGACAGGATATGGAAATGAAAGACTTTTTTTTCACTAGGAGGTACCTGAAGCGAGATATTTTGAAAAACCCCGTTTTGGGCGCCGTCGTAGCAATATAACAGCACGAGCGGCAATGATATGAAATATTATATAGGACACAACAATAAAATTTGTCCATTCCCAAAAAATCCAAACTTCCTCACTCATTCGGCCCAACAACTACCTGGCAACTGGGCTACTAACCCATAATCCTAACTGTGAAACTATTTTAGTTAAATCTGCTAGAATTAAGCAACATAGATATTTTCCAAACAACACAACATTGGTGCCTGCAGCTTTTCTACACAAATTTCGGAATCAACTTTTATCTATACTGCATTAGCGGCCAGAACTTTAGAAGAGCCCTACTTGGTATTTTTTGGAAACAAAGGTTACAGCGCACCGAGACTATTGCTCTAACAGGTAATACATTTGAAGCATTACCTTAAATTTATACCCATGAGCTTTATACCATCATCGCATGCAGAACCATAAATCAACTGAGTTATGCATTAACGAACACACAACTAACACATTTTTTTTACACCGGTTCTGAAATTATTAAATTGATGATGAAGTTATACAATATACATACCTGAATCGTCATCTATAAATATTACGATGAAACTGCACCTGTTACTTTCAAACAGGTATTAGCTACAAGTTGCACGTATCTGTTCCTAAATATAAAATGTTATAGTTCTGAACCGGCTGGTATGCCTTGGTCACGATAATTCGTAATTAAAATCATGGACTGATGCACTGATGGATTACATTCTAGGTGGGTTCAGTATTGAATCATACCGATTGGACTGAATTGAACACAAAATAATTGCATCATAGTCCGGTACATCGAATATCAGTTGTTTTGCATTCGCATCGCATCGTGTTTATTCAGTATTCATTTTTAGTAAGGAACGGGTTGGGATTCAGAACAGTTAGTTGGAACAGACATGCGGTTGGGACTTTAACAAGTTGTACCGTCATGAGCAAAGAAAATAGGACAGGTCTTATAACGTATTTTTGCTAAAATCTAGTTATGTACATCTAACTACAATTTTTGGGCCATTGTCAGTTGGCTGCAAAAATTCATTGCAAGTGTGCAAAGACTAATATGCCCCATACAAGTGATTTAGTTAAATTTGGAGTTATTGCTATACCAGAAGATGGATGGCCAATGAGATAAATTGCACTGCATTATAATATTAACAAAAATTTCGGTATTAACATTTTAAAAAAGTGAAGAAGAAACGGTACGATTAGTAGAAATCCCGAAGCAGGGCGATATCAGGGAATCAGAGTTAATATCGAAGGATAGCAACTCAACAACGAGATTTGCAATCTGAAGAAACGAATTTTCCTGGATCAAGTAGTACTGGTTGCCGGCGAGTAAGAGAATCAAAGCTACACTGTCATCCAGCAGCACTGAATTGCGCTTGAATTTTTAGTGTGTGATATAAATTTTTGGAAGAATGTAATCTTTACAAAAAAAAAAACTTTGTGGTAGATTTTCCATTAATGTGGGCTTGGATATCGGCACGTGGTCCTGGTGTCTTGTGACATATTGAGGAACGATTTAATGTTGAAATTTATATTAGGATTGTATACAATATTATGCTCCCTTCTGTGCACAATTATTTCCTAGCAATGAATTAATATTTCGAGAAGATAATTGTTCCGTTCATACTGCTCATGCCGTAGCTAATTGGTTTCAAGATAACACCATTAATGTTCTTAACTGGTCTATGGGGATTACTCGTAAGAAGTATCCAACAACGAAATGTGAGACCATGGAACGCCCAAGAATTACTAGGAATAGTAAATAGTGCATGGGACAATATTATTACTAACGAATATTGAATAAGGTTATTTAATTCTATGCCAAACAGACTTATAGAAGTTATAAAGATAAAATAAATAGAAATGGTGCAGTAACGAAATATTAATAGTTTATTGTTAAGTTGGATATCCTTTGTCCTCGGATCCAGGATTTCTACTAATTGTGCCGTTTATTCTCTACTTTTTTTAATTGTTAAACACACGAATTTTTGTTAATTTTATAACGCAGTGCAATTTGTGTCATTGACCATCCATCATTTGCTATAGCAGTAACAACAGCATTACAATAAAAGACAAAATAAAAGTGCTAACTGTTTTAAATAGGCTACTCATTAAATATTGAAAAAGAGATAGATTTACATCAGAAAAAAATAGTTCACCTATTTTTTTTGCTCACGACAGTACCTATTACAGAAAAAATATTTTCCATAACATCTCTATCGTGACATTCACCTGCTTGAGCATCATTTAGCTAGTTTGATATATATATATTCTTTTTTTTTCAGAAAGTCGGAGTGCATCCACTCGTCTACAGCAAATTCAAGAAGAAGGCGGACTTTTTTCCTATGTGTTGAGACAAAGACAAGTCCAAGACTAAATTAATAGAATTCTTCTACCCTAATTTATACCCTATGTCTAATTTATCTAATATCAAACGCCGAATATCTACAAATATCAATATACAAATAATTTATCTGATATACACAATGGGCCTTTTGACGTTAGCTTTCAAATAAACAAATAGGTTTATTTGAAAGCTAACTAAAAGATATTCACCTCCTGCAACTTTGTTTGGAATATAAATCTCACTCACTCAGCCTGGAATTAAGTTGGCAGCATTATTTGCCAGAACGCCTAAATAGCCCATGCCCACAGCTGTAGTTGTTTACACTTAGCTCAAATAAAAATGCGGCCGAATTTTTTTATAAAATACTATCACATAGAGCAATTTAAAAAAACAGTCAAAAGGCCCATATTGTAATTTATTTTTTACATTTGATCTCGATTTAATTTTGATTTGACACCTTCCGGCTATTATGATAAGATTTCTGTAGGTTTAAATTATTAGTTATTTTCTGTGTAGGACACCTAGTGATATGCTTTATGTTATGTTCTTTCGTTATATGAAAGATAATATCCCCAATTTATATAGGACTGAATTCCCAGAAATCTTAAATAAGATAACCACTTCTGGCACAAGATGGAGATACTAGTGTTTTTTTAAAGATATTGTTTAGTTAATTAAATTTTTCTACATTCATGCAAGAAACAAAAGTTTATTGAACTATATTTAATGCAAAAACTGGTTATTTAATGCACTCATCACTCATAGTAGATGAGTGATGAGTGTTGTAGAACACTACAACACTACAACAGTTTTAGGGAAAAAAATATGCTTTAGGATGTACAGGGTGTTCCAAATAAGATGTCCCCACGTGTCTCAGTTTTAGGTAAGTTTTTAAATTATACGGATTTTATTTTTGTACAGGGTGTCTTACAAGTGCTGCCCGGACTTCAACTTCCGAAGCTTAAATGGGGCATCCTGTAAAAATTATTTATAAATTTACTTTCAACAAAAAAAAATGTGTTTTTGTTGTTACTTTAGTAGTTTCCAAGATAACATAGTCAAACATCTTATTTGGGATACCCTCTACCTACTCATATTATTTATAGTGCCACTAAACAATACAACATAGTTTAAGTTATGTTGTATTGTAAAATAAGGTAGAAAAAATGTTAATTTTCGAATATATATAAGGAGGAATTAATACCTAATTCCCCCTTCTTTTTCTTTTTAATATATTTGCTCTTAAAGCAGATAGTGGTAGTTCATCTTCAGATTCATTAGAATTTACGTGAGGTAATGAAGTCTTTTCAATGACAAAGAGACTGCAGATCCGATAAGCTGAAAATATAAATTCTCTCTGCGTCCTTTTCTTTTCATAATGTTTACAGCTTGAAATTGCTCTCCACAAAATTAATTTTTGAAGAAAAGTGTATCCGGATTTGACTTGAAAATGCAACCAACGCACTTCTTTCCAGTTTAAACCATCCCATCCTCTGATTTATTTTGAAAATGCTCTATACTCTATACATTTAGTTAACTAATTTACTATTTGCAACTGATAATTAATGAAAATTTTATATATGTACCTAAAAATGGTTCATACGTTTACGCCTATATAATTTTGTGTTTTTTATACTACATGATATTTCGTTTGGTCAGATCATGCAAAGTGATTTTGGCCAAAAGTGGCATATACGCCCCTGTGGCGTGAGACCCTAGATATCATTACAAAAATGTTATAGTTCTACAACAAAAATACAAACAATATGTAACTCACCCAAATCATTTTCAGCTAAGGGTCCAACACAGCCAAAAAATCGCTTATCCAACAACTGCAATAATTGTAGAGCAGTATCTCGAACTACTTGTCTTGGACATCCTGTGTTCATTAAGGTCACATTTATAATAGCGGTGTAGTGGTCGCATGGATACTCTCTAAAATGGAATATATTATTATTTTTATTAGTATCATTAAAAATATATACAGCATAATATATATTTCAGACAAAATGATTAAGTAATTGGAATAAATATATTTAAAAACAAACTTTTTACAGAAAATTTATTACCTTGCACTAAATATAGTTGCCAAGGCCAAAAAGCAGCCATCAGCAACAACCGAAGACCCTGTATAACACTTATCCACGACCCAGTCCAACAATGGTGAAACATCGGGATTAGATTCTAAAAGTAAAATGACAGTTTCTTGTGCCAAACTGTATACCTAAAAACATATTTTATATTAGCAAATGACTAAATATAAATGTTAAATCATGCATACCTTTTCATCAGAACTATTTAGAAGCCCATCTAACCACAAGTAATATGAACTTTCTTCCGTTAAAGAGTCAAAACATGGTCCACAACATAGCATTGAACTCATAGCTTGCAAAGATGTAAACTGCAACTCAACATGTTTTTTATTTGTCATATCGCCTTCAATCAATGTAGATTTGCTAGTGGGAATGCCGTATTTGCCAACCCAATTCGTAAATAGCGTGAACAGATTACGCCTCAAATCTCTTTTCAGTAGACTTCTACATGTTTCCACTGAAATATAGAATGCGGAAAATAATTAGCTTGATGACTTTAGGTAGCTGATTATTTTATATTACATAGGATATAGACTGTCTGGAGCATTAACAAAAAAACGCGTGTTTTACAAGTACCGAGGGTTGCGTGTCGAATCCCGACCTTTTGCAATTTTTTTTCCAGACTTTTACTTAATCTCTTCAGGTAGATGACTACCGTTTAGGATTTTTTACAATGCTATCGGATCACGAGAACATTTCAATTGGTTCACAAATGGGGTTATACAAAACAGTCATGATATATAACCAAAAATTGGCGTGGGCTCATATAAATAGCATGTGTTATGAGCATACCAATGTTTCAGAAAAGCACCACTGAGAGCGCTGGTGCCGAATCTGGTATTGAAACCGAAGGTTAAACTGAGACTGGCCCCGTAAATATCACCAAATGTCCGTGCTACGATTTATTCTACCATGACACAACTGTTATTTATTCTGTAAACTTTATAAACCTAAATTAGTTATGATGCCTCTGTACATAATTATGCTTAATTCCTATAAAACTATATTTCAGAGGAATATAAATATTTGTCCTAAATAAATTTTTAAGTGATATGAAAATACTTACAAGTGAAATTCTTTATTATTTTCTGTATGAAATAACAGAAGTGCAGCGTCAGGTCTCTTACACTGCTTGAATTTTTATCTGGCTCATTCTCTAAATAATACCGTACTCCATCAATAAACTCAACTAACACCGGATGCAGGGACTGTGTATCTTTATCTAACACGCAAGGACTAATTCCAAATGTCTCGTTTTCAGCAATGTATTCTAACAATCTCATGAGTTGTAGACGCAATGCATCACGCCTCCTTCGTCTTCTAACGTTCTCTTGTTTCTTGTCTATTGCCTCTCGGATATAGATTGCCAGTTCTTCTAATAAATCTCTGAAAATGTTTTATAATTAGTAAAAAAAAAATGTGTAGAGTAAGTAACGTACCTAAGTGCAGAACCATTTATATTGCCAATGGCATAGACCGCTGCATCTCTTATATCCGTTACCTCGCAACGTAAATGTGGTACAACCAGTTTGTACAAAGCTGTTGGAGAAATACTAGATGAAGATGATTTATTATCAGACTTCTCAGTGTTTAAACTGTCAGGTGAAGAGCTAAAAATGAACCGAATATGTAATGACAGCCAACATGTGTGAAAACATTAATACATACCTTAAACTAAGATCTGGACTAGCACATCTAACAATCGGATTTGATATAAGTGGTGCAACTCTAAACGCAAAAGTTATGTAATTCTTCCACAGATGCATATAAGCATCGCGTTCCGTTGGAGGTTTCTTCACCGCCGTGGCACTTCTCAGCAGAGAGGCTCTATTATCGTTTAATGGCCTGAAAATTTCATGAATCAAAGGCTGAAATATAAATAACATACTGCCACTCACGTTGGATCCACTACAGAATATAACGCATTGAGTCTTGTAAAAACTATTGGCCAAGAATGCATCGTCATAATTGGACATAAACCTAACAACCTGTCTCTTTCTAAGAATCCAAAATAGCACACACTCCAAGGATCGACTACATTAAAACTGTAATTTGCCGAATTCTTTATCGAACCGTCCTCAAATCGACCCGCCGTCCAAAACGATGAATTTCTGTCCGCTAACCACTGTAGATCTATATTAGGTACTGCTTGTATTGCAGTTTTTTCAGTAGGCGGTAAGAGTGGCAAACATTTTTCAATCACCTGAGCACAGCACTGATCCATGACATCAATAACCGGCGGATTCTCAGAACAATTCAATAATTTCAACAGACTTTTGACTTCTTTTAGTATCAAAACTGATAGCCTTCGTGTGGTGAGTCTGTAGTTACATAACATTATCAGTGCCACTGCTTCTACCAGATGAAGAACAGATGACAGAGGCTCTGATTTACCCGTGTCTGTACGTTTGGTAAGATTTGGATCAGGAGCTCCAGCTTTTAACTCATTGTATTCCTTACCTAGAATATGAAAATAGTGGTTTGGATTAGCCAGCTAAAAATAATTTTAGTTTCAATTATTGCAATTTCGTTTTACATGCCTCTCTGATATTTCAATTGCAAGTTGCTATCAGCTGAAATTTTTCTAAACAAAAACATATTCCTTTTTCCTCTTAACCATTAACCTTACTTTTTCCACTATATACTGATGAGTGCGTTTCTCAGTTGACGGTATAATCACAAGTAGTCTAGGTCAAGTGAATATTTAAAACATATTTATTATTTTTAAATATTTTATGTACCTAAATTATGTGTGTACAGTGCAAATTGTCTATAATTGGCCTTTGTAAAGCTGACTTGAAAATGCCAAGTTCAAAATTTCTAGTGATAGACCAGAGTTGAAGCCTTTGACAATGGGAAAAAGTGAAAAAAAATAATAGTAGGACGAAACCCATCGGAAAAGGAAGAGAATCTAACAAAAATGAAAGGAAAAATAATTTACGGGTGATCTGAAGTCGGGAAGCGGCAGGGGGTGAGTCTTTAAGGGTAAAAAACGATTTATCTCGATTTTCGGAAAAACTACAAGTCCTATGGAAAAAAGTTGTAGCAGCTGTAAAATCCTGTTTTTTAACCTGTAAAACCTGTTTTTTTGCTGTTTTTTTACACCATCAGAAAGTAGAGATTTCAACGAACAAAAAGTGCACTGACTTTTTTAAAAAAGCAGATATTTTGACGCTTGAATTTTCGATTGAAAATTAGGGTGCTCTTTCGATATTAAGTCAAAATAAGTAGAAAAAATAAATATTTTCAATCAAAAAAATTACAGTCTGTTTGGGACATAAAAAGGTAAGTTTTCACCAAATATTTAAAAAAAAAATGTTTTTGTAAAAGATAAAAATAAAAAACCAAAAATTTGGTTATTTGAATTTTTCACATAAATTTTGGTTATGTAAAAAAAGTGTAAATACAAAAGTTGTAGATCTTTTTATTACCTACAACCTTGCCATTTAACTTTTTTCTATAGGAATTGTAGTTTTGCCGGAATCGAGATAAACCGTTTTTTACCCTTAAAAACTCACCCCCTCCACTTACCGACCTCAGATCGCTCGTAAATAATTTTTCCTTTAATTTTTGTTAGATTCTCATCCTACTATTATTTTTTTTCACTTTTTACCATTTTCAAAGACCATTATCAGCCCTGGTCTATAAATGACGCAGCAGAATGTTTAATGTCAATTATTGTATATTTTGTATTTTTAATAATTGTATTTATTTTATTATTCTTACAATACTGTAAAAAAAATCTACGTGTATCTATAATTAGAAGTGTATCTGCTACGGTTCCTTTGGACTTTGAGGATTAAGTCTCCAATTTGCCAGTGGCTTTATAAAATGCAGCTGCAGCTACTCACCTATTCGTAGAGTGGAGATTGGAAAGGCACCATTAGATATAGCAGATTTCCAAGCACAGAGCAATGTCAATATCATTTTTAAACCATGGTCCATAAGTTGAGGGAAAGTGTCCAAAACATCTTTAGCCACAAATTGCGTTAATCCCCACAAAACATCTTGACGCCAATCTGGAAAGTCAACAACCAGACTCTGTAAACTGCAGTAAGAGAGACCTCGTAATTCTTCATCCATGTGTACGGTTAAGCGACTTAATAAATCAACCAGTTCTGCACTCGTCATGCCATCAGGAATCAATCGAGGCACGGCAGCTACACAAGTCCTAAATAACTCAATCCTTGGTTTCCTCTCTCCTGTAATCATTTCATCTGGTTCTTTATTTACATTTTGTGTATTGGTCATCATCAAAGGTCTTCCGTACTGAGTATCTAATGCCCTCAAGATGTCAACAAACACTCTTCGAACGTGAGGAAAATAAGCATTCATCCCGATACTCCTAGCTGTATCCTCAGTGAGCATTTTGTTTAAAAATGTTTTACGCACTCTTAATGTGTTACCACTAGGCAAAACACCCACTGATCTTGGCATGGGTGGATCACCTTCCTTTTGCTGCAAACTGTCTGCTACAACCAAAAATGCTCTTAAACCTATGCTCATTCTTTCTGGTGTTAGTATCAATTTGACTGGCCTAGCCACGGATAATAAGTCGAATACAATTTCTCTCATAGCAAAATCTAAGCGCTCTTGCGCTATGAACTGTATTATTTTGACAAATATATTTAAAGGGGTGTCTCGAGGCACCACACCCTTAGATCCTTTAGGAAACAGAGAATTAACGATGCTTTGCAGCCTCGATTGTGTAGCGGAATTACTTTCACATTTAATTCTTATCATATAAACCCACAGCAGACGATATAAGGACTCTAAAAAAATTGAATACATAATACTTAATAAAAATAAATTGTTGGCGGGTTACCTAACGCAACACGGCACATTTTGGGATCCCTATTTTTCAAATGGGACAGACACATGGCTAAGAAATAATGCCAACTTTGTAGGAAAAACTGCTTTTGACTAACACAAAGCAAACAAGTTACCAGTGGAAACAGCGCGAGGCGATGCTTAGACTTGGTACTAGCATCTAAAGTTTGTGAGTAGAGCATTTCTACAAAGTTCTTTAAACATGGGACGTTAACCTCATTTTTCACAGCCTGCAAAATAGGTAATTTAAATGTATATGCACAACCTTTATTTCTGATAAATTATAATACTGTCTTATTTAATTTCTCTTTATATGCAAGTAAAATCTACCTCAGTATTCAATGTGATAGCGAGAAAAGAGACATAAATTATTGTTGTGTGAATATAATGTGATGTGGATGTATAGTCAAGGTATTGAACCAGCCATTACACATGATCAATGACGATTTTGCATGGCAATTATTACCAACCCCAAATAAACACAAAATTCCAACAAATATTTTATTACTTTTGGTAATATATGTCTAAAACATGAATTAGTTACCGACCTATATAGTATAGAGAGGTTTTACATAATATTCTAGTATAGGAATATTCTATAATAAAGTTGTTATATTGTCTTTTAAAAATACTGTTGTCCGAATATGTCCCACTACTGCCCAAATCTACCCCACCACTGTCCAAAGCTACCCCACCGGTGGGGAAGATTTGGACATTTACAATTTTTAAAAAATTGCTGAATTGTGAAAATTGTAGACTCAATCGCAGTTATCCAAGACGATAACAATCTACTGACTTACATGCCTCTGTACATCCAGTTGTCGCTCATTAAAAATAAAATTTCAATGATATAAAAGACAAATGAAAATAAGAATGCTGCTTTAAGAAAGACCTACTAAATACGATGATAATTTCATTTCAATTATTAACTTGGCAGTCGTTTTCACTTCATTGGTAACAATGTAAAAGAGGGTAATTTTTAATCGGTTTAAACTACCACGTAAATTTAATAAAACTTCTTAGTTTTGACGAGTAATGGTTGGTTTGATGCCATTGTACTATTGTATCTGTTAAATTATATGGTATGTATAGGTATCACTACACATATAATCTATGTATTTCCTTTGCGACTTTTAAGGCTCTTTTTTCTTTGTAGTACCAACAATTAGAATTGTATATTATTTGATCCCGTCAGTAAACATATTATAACTATTATTTAACATTATATTATATTTTTTGTTACAACTTACTGCAGCAACAGGAACTAATATCTCCACAAATAATCCCGCCAGAGCGTGTTTTATATCTTTGTCCTTGACTTCAAGAAAATATTGGGCACATTCTTGCATAAACTGAAATGAGGCTTCGAATTCCTCGATTGGTACCATTTTTACTCTAAAGAACTTCATTCCCATTAGTAAACTTATTATGCATTGTGTTGTATTTGGACTAGATTCTCTTGATCGCAGTTCCTTCAATTCGGCCATAAACCTAGTTCTCACCGACATAAATCGGGATTGCGCTAATACTCCTATTACTTCTGCATATAGATCTGATATCATGTGGATGTTAGCACTATTTGGACTATTCTGTATTCTGCAATGATATATTATAATATGAAGATATCTCCGAACAAAATTATCATAACCAACAATTGTACAAACTTAAATATAAAAAAGGTGCTTCTGAAAAGTCATACTCACCCTTCGTTATATTTAAAATGTTTTAAAGCCAAATTTTCTATATACTGCACCAGATCTTCGTGCCCGGGATGTAAAAACATTTGCTTCAGTACTTCAATCAGAACCAAACAGAATATAAATTCTACTGCTAAATCTCTTTTCTCCTTCTGAATATCGGCCTCGGATCTTTCAACAGTCTCTGTGGTATTTCCTGCTACTATATTTATAATACTAAAACAATGTTAAATATTAAAATGAACGGTTGAAATATATATTTCAAATCAAAAGGAAAATAAACGTAGGTACCTTTTCTGTTTAATGTCCGACTTCTTTTGTTCAGGATTAGAAACTTCCGACATTTGCCGTTCATACCAAGAGAATAATGCTCGCAGCAAAGATGGCAAGCAGTGCTCTGCAACTGAACCAAAAGCACTCAATAGTTGGTCCACCTGTGGATCTTCACCCCTTTGTAATGTTTTTGACAAGGGTTTCTCCTACGGTTAGGTATATTAATAATTTACAAAATATTTTCTTCAAATAATAAAATGGTGAAACAATATGGTAAATATATATATTGAAAACATTCGGTATCTAAGACAAAATATTGATTATGAACATGTATTGTTGTGAAATACCGAACAGTAACGTTGCATCGACCACATTTATTAAATACTGATGATTTTAGGTTGGTGTCAGTACAATATTTTTGCATAAAGTAATATGGTTTATTATCCTCCTATTAATAAATAGTTTTTATGAAAAGAATTAAAAGAATTATTTGTCGAAAAATGATCAAATTTAGAGATAGGTATGTACCCTATATAGGTATATAACTCACATATCTGGCAACACTGGTTGTATTTGAACTGTCAATAAATGTAAATAAAATTGTAGGGAATTGTTACTAAAAGCATAAATGTATAAAATCCAACTTCTAAAGTGCCCCGAGTTCAATGAATTAATATAATTCAATTAAATTTGAAACTGAATTCTAGAAATCCCATTCTAAATCAATGCGATGTTAAAAATATCAATTTTGACAATTATATATATACTTAACCATTTTGTTAGCTTTTGCCGCCAGTATACGCTACTGTCGTAGAAACAAACACAGTAAGTGAACATAAAAAGTCTCTAGCAGATGATTAAACAGTTGCTGTGTCAACTTGATTGGTAATATTTACATGTAAAGAACTATTTTTCTGTTCCTTCAAAGAAATAAACGGATAAAATTATTTTACCTGTTCAGTCATTACAAATTCAATTTTCTTTTCGGCCAACATGGTGAAATCAGCAAATAAACTTCTCATAACAAATTCCCCTGGTCTAATTTCTATGTCCATTTGACCAGAATGAGAAGCCCTTTCTTTCTGAGCACCCCATGGAAGTAGCATACCTCTATTCAAAAATAATGAGGTACCCGACTTTTTATCAGAACCTGAAAATATTTTCAAATTTAAGAATTGTTTGTACATGTTTTATTTAAAAAATAAGCAAAAAATCATTGTCAGAATTTGTAGAGTAGGTCTACTTACCTGGAGAAACTGCTGGAAAGCTTCCAATTTCTCCTTCACTACCGCCTGATAGGACATGAATAGTGGATTCGGATAGAGTACTTTTCTCAGTTACTCCCGAAGCTGATGTGGTGTCACTATGAGTATCTGAGCAGACACTTTGCGAACACTCAACGTCGGAATCATTAGACAGTAAATCTGAGAATTTGAAAATGTTAGAAATACATAAATAAGTGACCAACTGACCAACATTTTTTAAGAGAATTAATTATACACAAATATTACTGTCTTTGATGCCATCATATAACAGACACTTAAAGAAAATGAATGTAGTTATTGATATTGTTATATTACGGATATTCAGGAGTCTTTGTTCATAATGATAAATATTATCAAACAAAGAATATAAGAACTGAATGAAATACAGTTACTGTAACTGTCTTGAAGTCATTCTTAGATTATGAAATAATATTAACAATTGTTAAAGCTGGCACTGATTTATGATATTTTTAGAAGGTAAAGGTTTCATTATAATTTAAAATATTTTATTATTAATAAGGTAGGGAACTCTTCAAGGGTTTATTATAACCCTACAATATTAATATATTACCTGTTTCCTGAACGGGTAGCTCTAGGTGGTGATCTGACATTGTTATATTTTATTAATTACAACAAGGGGAGTGATTTACTTTACATTTTGCTAAACAGACATTTTTTGAAGAACTAAGAACTGATTTCACAATCAGTAATCAGAAAGAAACAATCCGGTCGATGACAAAACTTGTCATTCTTGTCAACAAAATTGAATTAACCTTTGATTAGTTTGACGCTCAAACTCAGGTGACAGATTGCAAACATAGATCATAGATTACGATTGCACATTTCGTTCTTAGCCTGATCTCCGGTTTGACATTTTGCACTATTCATGATCTGTCGCGACATCTCTCGGTAATAGCCGACATTATGGGTTGGATACAGAGCTATGAATGCGCCACGTTCGCGCGAAAATATTTAAAATTTGAAATATTGAACTCTGTCCAAATATGATTTGAGTAAATCATCACCATAGACATTCACATATACCTAATATATCATTGTCACCACACATAAGTAGGTACCTACCTATAAAAGAGGTAGAGGATCTATGATTGTTAACATTGCTCTGTTTTGAAAAACATTTTCCCACAAATAATCAAACAACAAACATTACAGCTCGACATTTTTAATCACAATTTTTGAAGAATAAAACTAGGCACCAGAGAATAATATATTCGAGGCACCATGCAAACAATAAATAAGTAATAAATAAAGGTTATTAGCACTTGCGCACCATATGTTAATGCGGCGCATGCGTAGGGTATGGAGCCTATTCCGCTCCTGATAGTTAAGTTCATGCGCGTCTACGGTCTACGTCTGTGGTGTTTAGATGATGTGTTGTTTCCGGCTATGCGTTTATCGTGGGTTATTCCGTTTCTAATGTTCTGCTCAAAAGTCCTTGCTCCATTGAGAAAAACCATTGAGTGAAGGACTTCATCAACGGAAAGCCTCCTTTATGTGTTGAGGAAATTCAAAGAATAAGAAGGGAATATGATTTATGCGCGCATTATTATAAATACTTTAAGCAATAAAATTATTATTTTGCGCATTAAAATATCACACGCCCGGCAATAAATAGACATATATTTTAAATGAATAAGATTAGAACTAGAACTCGCATTATAATAAATGGTTGTGCAAAATATATTAAAATTTTGCGCTTAAAAATAATCATATTTTAGCATTATTATTTGTGCACTTAAATTGCAAGTAAATTAATTGTTCCAATATCTTATTAAATTGTTATGCTCTTTTCGTTTCTGTAATGCACTTTTTAACAAGCGGCACCATTTGCACTTTGACTTTTATATTGCGCGCATGACTCAAACTGCTAATCTCGAATAGTTTTTTGCGCGAAAAACAATATGATTCGGACCTTCTGCCAAAATTCTTGTTACCTAATAATCTAAAAATATTCTTGGGAATCTAACTGGTGCTCCTGGGATGACCTTATGCCATGTACACATGTTCAAATGGACAAAAGTAATTGTGACAGCTGGTCCTGCTTGGTAGACCTTATGCCATGAACACATATTTTTAAGAGTAAGTAATTAAGTGAAGAAATAGGAAAAAAATCCGTATAAGGAGCAAACGCTTTACCCGCTATGTTATCACCGCTATGCCAGACTGAGACCATAGATAAGACAGACTGAGACATCTGATCGACTAAATACTTGAATAAATTAGTCGACTGCGCGCAAGCATCGCAAGAAACGTATCCACTGGCCTGCGCATGCTCGCAATGTGGAAGCCAAAGTGGAAATGATGTCTCCAACGGCATTACACTTTTTGCGTCCAAACAATTAATACTAACCTACAACTCTCCGTTCAACAAATCGCGCAAAAGCAGGTAGGTAAAAAACAAATCGCTCATACGTCCAACGATTAAGTAAGATTTTTTTTCACTTTTAAATATCTAGTTTTGTTCTGTTAACCATGTCCAAAAAGAAAAAAATTAATCCGTTTTCCACGTATTATTAATTTACTTACACCAAATCCTTATTTAAACATTGCCGTCGTAAATGTTTTCATATATTTTTATGTGAAAAATTATTAATAATTAATAATTATCAATATGATTTTGATCCTACATTTTCTAGAAACTGTCTAAGATAGATGTTGGGTGTTTTAAGTACCGTAAGCTCGTGATATTATGCAACAATATATTTATATTTCTTAGCAAAAAAGTCATTAGTCGTTTAATACATAATTTATAACACTCGGAGTAGTTTCCACAAACACCAAAACACTTTCACTTCGCTAGACGCGCGTTTCGCCAACCAAGTTGGCATCATCCGGAGACGATTAAAACTAATCTTAAACTAAAAATCTACCCTATTTATACTATTTATGGTGAAATCATTAGTCACGCTTCAATGATCAGTTGCTAAGCAACGCGTAAAGCGGGGTATACGGCATATAGGTCCCTTGTCGCTATTCATACCATTTTTACATTTTACAATTTCTATGCTCTCAAATGTATCCAACTGTCTATTATTGGTAACATTTCTAACTAATCTTAAATTACTAATATCTATTCTATGATTGTTGTCGAAAGCATGTTGTGCAACACTAGACTTATCTGTTCTTCCATACTTTAGATGAGCCATATGGTCTTTAAATCTGATGTTGATTGATCGTCTCATTTGTCCAACATATTTTCGATCACAATCATTACAACTAATTTCGTAAATCCCAGACCTTTTCCCTCAGTTGTTTTCCGGTAATTAAAATCTGATTAGAGCGATCAAATAAGGATGCGCAATAATAATAATAATACAATATACTACCAAAAATTTTAATTTGATATACCAAAATCGTTCTTATAATAAATATATCTAGTAATTGATTAATTTAGGGAAACTCGGGACCACCATCACTACTAACAATAGTAATAATCAGTATTAATCAGTTGTATATAAGTAATATATATGATTACGATATAATTATAAGTAACACTGGCATAATATCTACACTACAACTCCGTCATCAATAACTTTACACCACTATATTTTGTATAAATGTTACAACTGAACACGTAAACGCTTTAGCAGACCAAAAAATAGATACAGGAAAAACGCATAGAAACCATACACAAATACTTTGTGGACTACGTACAATCTGCAACAAAATAAATATATTTGATAATTAATATAATAATACTTAAAAACAGTAGTACCCAACAGTGGCGCAGCCAGGAGGCGGGCAGCCATGCATCGAAAATAAAATGTGACTGGGAGACTTGGGAGACCCTCCCACAAATATTTTCTGGCTGCGCCCATGGTACCCGACATATAGTACCTATAGCTCTTTTTAAATAGAATATAGGTATATAATGGTTAATAAAATTGTGTGTGTAAACGCGAGATTTCTGTGAGCGATGACGGTCAATTGTTTGGGGTGTCTTGAAATCGCAGGGTGACTTGAAATATTTTGTACATGCTATTTATAGTTTAAGTCCCTAGATAGAGAAAGTACAGCAATTGCCGGCCATTTTGTTCCTACGACACGCTTAAAAATAGTGAAAGTGAAAGGTACAAGGATAATATATAAAAATAAACAAATACCTATAGAAAAGCTTTTTAAAAGACAACATTTTAATAAAGCAAAGTTGATAGTTACGGCAGATATATAGGAGAGGGAAGATGGAAAAAAAAAGATCAATATATTTTTTAGCCGTCTCTTGAATTGTAGAATTGGTAGAGTGAATATCTCTATAATACCCTGTAGATATTATATCTCTATAATACCTGCATGGTGAGTTTCAGCCGCAATAAGAATTCCTTTTTCAACACTTTAATGATTATTATGCTTTGTCTGATTTCAAAAAAGTTTCATGTTCTATATATTGCATTATCTTTTTCTTATATACAAAATATCTAGCTCATTTAATAGTTTTCCAATATGGCGGCCATTAGTTTTAATGACCCCTAAAAAGTTTCACCTATTTCTTCTGCACTAATTCGTTGCTTTAGTTAAAGATTATTTATTCAATTTTGTATAGTTACTTACACTTTCTGTTTTCTTCGACAACTGGGTAAAGATGACAGGTCTTCTTTTAGGCAGTATTGTCTCGTACCCAACAGGCCTCGGATCAAATACTCCTTTATAGGAATTCTTCGAAAATCTGATAAGGTAAATACCTTTCGGTCATCTTCTGTCAAATAATCGTTAAGTGCTAGGTATTTATCGCTTTTAAATTCCCACTCTCGCGTGGAAAAGAATTGGAGTAGCTCAAGACCGTCATAAATCTTCTTCTGTATTCTCAGCATGCTAAAAATACATATATTGAAGTATTAACAAAACGCTATTGTTCAATTAATTAAATAGAGGGAACATCGATCCATTTATTACTAAATATAATAGAATCAAAAACTTTTACCAAAGTCATATTTAATGTGTCATTGAATTGGCATCTTTTACTGATCTTCTTCTGATTATCTTGCTTCATATGAATAGGTACCTTATATCAATACGGTATTCCCCGAAAATTAATATACTTATATTAAAATAGGTGTATACATTATCGGTACGTCTGCAATACCGCCATATCCAATATCCAGTCTTGTCCAATATCCAATCTCCAGGGTGTTACATATCCAATATGTCTTTACGCCAGTGGCGTTCTTAGATGGGTTTAGATGTCTGGACGCCCCCCGGGAGGCTGTCGCGTAATTTCTTTAAACCAAATAAAAAAAATTTAAAATGCTTAAATATATTAAAAATATTTTACTTACTTTTTATTTGCATTACTTTTTGCTAACGAGCATAATTAAGAATGTAAGCAAGTTTTGTTGTGTATTAGTGAAGATATACACTAATTTATTTTAACTTTGTAACTTTAATTTATTTTAATTATAATTAAGTTTGATTTATTTTATTTATATAAATCAAACTAATATTATGCTTCGTTACTTGTCACTTGATATTTATGTTTTTTTGGCGTTACGTGTGTCCGGAAGATGTAGTTGTACTAAGAAACGCTGGAATGCCAAAAAAATATAAACATAAAGTGACAACTATAAGGAAGCATAACATTCGTTTTATTTACATATTTAAAATGTATTGTGACAAAGGAACGGACAATGCTATCAAGTCTTTGATTATTTATTTATTATGACTGTTATGTTTTATGTTTTTTAGAAATGAATCGGAAAAAATACCATGTCACATTTTTGAAAACTCCGAAATCGATGAAGAAACTGTATATTGTTAGAAAAATTCAGACCCCACCCAGAGAATTATCCTAAACACGCCACTGCTTTACCCCTAAGGGTGTTGGGTGGCAGCACTGCCGCTAAAACACAGAGTCAAGCAACTCGACTTACTTGATACTTTTATGCATATTTGAACATCTCTTTTGACACTTTATGTCTACACCAATCCTGGTAATTACCTAAGTGGTGTTCCATACAAAGTTATATATTATAATATAACTAAATTGTAGCATAACCACTTCTCTGCGGAAAATATTTCAGTAAATCTTACCTGCAAAGTTTTGTATTATCCTATTCTCGGTTATAATTTACCTTTGTATTAATAAATTTACTCGAGTGACTTGTGGAGATTTGAACAAGTGTCAAACTCTGTAATTTAAGAAACAAGTGAGTCGATGAGGAAAACTGCTTGAAATGTTAGGAGAACCACACAAAATCACAAAATGTATGGTAATATGTAGTAGGTATTGGGTAAATACCTACTTATTACGTTGTTTAATGTTTTTTAAATAACAAGACTGAACATAAAGACTTGGCCATGCAAAAGGAGTTGCAAACAGAATCGTTATAAAAATTATAACGATTTAAATTTTAGAGAACAAAGACTGTTGTTGAAAGTTAGTTTCATTTCGATATGTTCTACTACCTTGTGGCACCCCATATGTGGTTTTCAATTACTTGCATGATGAGAGCCTAAGGCAATTTAATTCATATATAACAATTCATATTTTATTATTAAATTTAATAGCAGTTGAGGATGAAATCGGCAAAATTAGCCACTGTGATATTATTGCCCCCTGTTGGCAATATCGCCAATTTGTACATGAACAAATGTCATAACTAAACATGGAAAATTACCCTTCTATAAGACTCATCTTCCTCCTGGAAGTCTTCTCTTATATAAAAGACCAAATTTAATATCAAAGCTCAACGTGGCGATATTGCATACATCTACCTTACTTACGACGATATTTATGATGTAGCAAGTAGTACCTATCCATGTAGAAGTAGATTGGAGAATTGGCATACTTACAATATTTTTTGTCCGCATATGAACAGCAGCAGAT